>LJIJ01000625.1:0-90104 GCA_001718145.1 Orchesella cincta | reverse complement strand
GTCCAGCCTACTCAAAAACTACTTGTAAAAAAGACGTTTCGGGCCGGAGTCGACGGGGCGCGATGATCTTAACCAATTACGATGAGAGAACGACGTCGCGCGGTCAAGTCAGATAAAGTCAAATCGAAAACAAGAGACATAAAGCTCGAACGAAGCCCACGAGCGCGGGCAAACCGAAAGCTGCAGAAGCAAAAACAGCGCGAGGTTTGGACGAAAAACTAGGTCAGATTTGCCGCGACAGTAAGGTGACAAACCTGCCAATAAGCGCGGACAGGAAAAAACGGTGAATTGATTTGTCTGGAATTCTCAGAGCGATATTCTTGCCAAACATGCAGATTTACACAGCGCGTTGGACGGCAAACATGCAGGGATTTGAAAAGGAACCAAGCATTAGAGAGGCAGCATAACGTCGCGGAGTGGGGCGATGCCTACTACATCCCTGTGACCTGTTGCGAGGACCAGTGCGAGGAGGAGATGTGAGCTGCGTGGCAGAGAATCTTTGGCCGGACCGCTTGGAACGTTGAGATGGACAAAGTTGGGGCGTAAAAACGCGTGGTAGATGCGACGCTGGATTGGGTTATGTTCATTTAGAGCAAAAAGTTGTGTCAAGAAGTATAAGGTCATCATAGAATGGCTCATGACACTGCAGTGGAACGCAAATGGATTTGAAGAATGGTTTCTGTCATCAGTGGCATCATGTAGACCGAGGACATTGCTGATGCTGGATGATTAAGAGCTGCAAAGCTGACGAAGCAGATATTTGTTATATTTTAAATGTAAAAAGTCAAGCTATCATAATTGTTTGTATTTTCTGAAGTCGGGACTTTTTAATCATTGTTACTGTGTCAAAGTCGTTGTCAAATGTTATGCAGTTATATTGTCAAGAATTGTCAAATGTGCATTTTTGCAATCACAAACGTACGTATTTATATATGTATTTTTATTTTATTCAAAATGGAACTCCAATGTTATTATTGTGTCAAATATGTATACGTATGTTCGTGTTAAATTCCGCTTTATGGCGCCAAGAGCGCCCGATGAATAGCCCAATAATTCTATTCCTATTCTAGTAAAAGTTTATTCGTGATTCAATGTTTGTTGGCTGTTCAGAAGAAGTCAGTGGAGTTTTTCAAGTATTGAGGACATCTATTTCTTTTCTCGTACTATTTGATACTGCACACATTAGGAAAATTAGTCGTTTCATGAGTTTTGATATCTGTATCATTTACACAAGAGTAGAAAATCAATATCTAGCACACCATGCGCTTCCACTGGCTTAAGCCAGTATTAGAAACTCTACCTACGAGAGAAACAAAAGAAGTGATAAGACACCAAAAAGGACACGGAAGCCAAATTGGTTCAGTTATTCATTTGTTCTGGAAACCTTTTAAGAGAAATTGTGTAGGTGTTGATAGCATCCTCTTAACTATACTTCCTGTAGACTGAGCTTTTGCTCGTCATCATTTTAAATTTCGGTTCTAAAATCCACTTTCACTATTCTGCGTAGTCGAGAATCGGAAATGATGATGAGTTCCAAAGAATTCCAAATCTTTTATCTACAACGCACGAATATCAAGTGAGTCAGCGATGAGTGCTCAAACTTTTATATTATATTATTATTATTATTCAATAAAGTACTTGAGGTGCTCGGACGTAGTTTCAGTTTCAAAGAAGAGCGTGCTCAATTATTAAGTGCCGACTCAATTTACAATGCTAATCAAATGTCAAAAATCAGTTACTAATAATCAGGCGGCTTCCTTTGCATGTTTTACCTGTTCAATCGGCAATTTTCCTGCCACTGAATGCGGTACTTGTGTTGAGTATCTCCTCACATTTGTAGTAGCACTGAGCTTCAATATGAATGATAGATAAGTGGTTTTTCTGTTCAACCTTTTTATTTATCGAGGAGAATTATTGTATGTGCATTTCTGCCCTTTCTCAACATTATTGTTTCAAAACAACCAATCCAAACCAAGTGCAAAATGATGATCTAGTTTGCTCAATACTTGGAAAAATTATTTATACGAAAATGATTTCACTGAGAATTCCACTCATGCATGCAACCGACAATATAAAATCATCATGAATGCAAAACTAAAAATTATTCCAACTATCTCCTTGCTGCATTTTAATTCTTAGAATTCAGAATTATTATAATGCGAATCAAACTGCGCTGAGAATTCATTAAAATCATGGTCAACATTTTAATCTCGATAGCTCACTATCTCACCAAGAGCTATAAAGCTAACACTTTCATCCTCAATTTAATGTTCAGTTGGTTGTTGGTTTCCTAACTTTCCATAATAAAGGTGCGATGTAATGTGTACAGTAGTGAAATCTGGGCCTTTGTACAACCAAGTGCGACGTAACTGTAACTCTGTTATTATTAAACATATAATGCGGGACAAATACCAAAAATTTTAGGTAATAAAACTTTAGACAGTACTGAAACCTGATTGAAAAATGCGTCGAGTGAGACTATACAAGAGATTCACGAAGTACAATCTATCTAGCGTACATTTAGAGTCCACAAAACTTATCAGTGGCGTGCATTGCATGGACTCTTTGTTTAGTATATACACATTTGGATTAAATTATATTTGTGTACATAAAATGAACAGTAATAATGATATTCCAGTGAGCATCTATATGTATCTGCCTGCGCTTCCATTCGTCCGTTATTGATTTATTTGTTTTAACAAAGATAAAATTTCATACACCGATAAGATGAGACATTAAGCACATGGTTGAATCCAATCTAGACCTAATGAATTTACGAGTCTCATGTATAATGCATTACACTCAAATGTTTACCTACTTAGCATCAGGATCGGGGCTATTCTTCTCTCTATCACTTCGGTATACAGCCAAGGCTACACACAGAGATTTCAGTGCACATTTTGTATTCAGTTCGACCAGTTCCAAACATTTGTCAATTTTTTAGCCAAAGCAGCGTATTTAGGATGCGGATTTTAGAAATAAATTTAATACCAAGTAGCATCCTCATCACAATAAAAATGCTGAGATATAGATAGTTGTTAGCAAAGTTTAAAAATGGGAAAAACGTGGCGTGAGTGTTTTAAATCGTGCTGTTGTTGCTTCCAGGGTTTGACGTTTCGAGGACCGGATAAAGACTCTCAAAGTGGCTCCTCCACTTCTGTAACTCCTGCTCTTTGCATCAGTGTTCCAGGTAAGAAAAATTTCAAAATATATATCAATTTCATTTTTTTGTGTTACTCTCAACCATTTTATTACAAAATTGCAATTATCATGAAATATGATGCGGAACTTACTCACTCCCTCAGTCTGCAAGCAAAACAGTGACGAGTGTGTATCAATCATGCTTAAACTTTGTGGTTAGTTGTGAGTTGTGGTCTCAGTTTATGCAAACTTTGCCAAATATCATCACAAATGTATTGATTTGACGTATCGATTTCTGACGCTGTTCGTGTGATCATATTTAAAGTAAAACAGAATTTTACTTTTCATTACGATATGTAATTTTGCTAGGTTTGCATCTCCACCACTGCTGCAGCAGCAGATAAGGTGTCATAGTCAGATTGCCAATATCGTTGGAGCAGACAGGCAGCCTTGGCTTCATTCCATGTTTTATGATCAGATTTCACATCATTTCACATAGCTTTATGCATGAGCGGCTAAAGTTCCTCTTTTTATGTTGGCAAGCATTCTTCAACTGCTGAGAATTCACTCTCACCGGAAGGGCTAGAGTTAGAGCGAAACGTGGTGATATAAATGCAGAGTCGATAATAATTTATTAAAAGGTGAATATTTTATGTAGTTACACCACATATCTTGGAGAACGGTAGTAACTTATCGTTAGTAAATCACATGTTGTAACAATGATATACAGTTCATAAATATTTACTGCTGCATTCCTGAGTGGCATTTATGTATTTCCTCCTGTTGTACCTTTGCACGTGCTCTAAAGAACCTAAAAGATTCCAACTCCTCGTGACTACCAACTCTGGTAGCAAAAAGTGACCGAGGGCATGCTAACAATTACTGCAATAATTAGAAACATTTTCATCCATTCCGGCAAGTTGTATCATGGTCATCCGCTAATAAATTGTTGGAGGCAGTCTCCTATTCTGTTGTAATACTATGTTGTACGCAAAAACCCTCATCATCATCATCATAATAAAAAGCCTGAGAGCCAAGCATTTAGTGTATCTCCTTTAACTATCAAACAGTTTTCGTGCAACTGTGAGCGTATCAGTCATTAAAGGGCCCTCCTATGTAGCCGAAATGTATCTCAGTTTGTTCGTACGTCACTTGTTAACTAAGACAGCTACAAGGTGAGCAAGGGTCAGCTCAAAAAAATACTGCTATGAATTCTAGCAAAGGAGTAGCGCACGATCAATATTATTAATTATGTTAGATGCGGTGCAGGAGGAAGAATGGAAGTGAGTATTTGTTATGCTAAATGGTCGTGACTAAGCAGTTACCGCTCGTTATAAATTTATAGTCTGCTCAAATCTGAAAATTCTAAATGCGCTCGCAGTCTGAATAAAAGCCGTGTCATCAAGCCAGATAGAAAATCCTCGTCCTTAGCACTGCCGTTCATCATTTGGATGACAATTGGCTCACAGCGGTGGTAGCAGCATAAAATAAAAATGCATGTTACTTTGTTGCAGACGCAGCCTTAGCTTGAGGCAGTGAGGTTTATAATATGCCGTCAATAATGTAAAACGCAGTTGTGCCAGTGTCATTGCAATCAGATCGTTTTAAATACATTATTCAGCAAATTTAAAGGTCATTGGCTATTATGCTCCAAGCATTCGAATCAATGCACACTCATTTGTTGGACTGTTGGCACCGCCTCCTTTTTATAGATAGAGCGTAATGCTACTGCTGTAAACAGACAAGTGCTCTAGTTATTGAGCATTGCATAAAATTTTTTCCGGCTCTAGTAAATACGTCATCCTTGAGGCTCTATTGTAGTTGCATGTTGTGGCATGATTATCTCTTTTGTATGTGAGATTGAGAAACATCAAAATATTGGCACATAATCTGCACACTCAGATCAAATAGAGATGAATGGTCTTCTTCCAGGAACTGAAAGTGTTCCTCTTATAGTCCGTTGACTTCAGCACATCCTCCAATTGCCCCATTTGTACAGAGTTCATAATTGTAATAACAATTAAAGCAACGGGCTACAGGTAACTATCTTTCGTGCCAGGAGAGATACGGGTAACCGATTCAGTCACTTCCTATGAAAAAAAGGGCGCTGAAAAACGTGGTGAACTCTGTTTTCTGTAAAACTGACTTTTCGAATTACTACGAGCGTAATTGAGTCGCGGCGCACGGTGTACAGCGAAGGTATGAAGGAAGCTATGTTGATAATTTGAATATTATTCGTGTTATTTGATCCTTTTGGTAGTTTAGATTTGCCACTTGCAGTGCATATTTATAAACATCACTACAGTATTTTAAATGATGTGTCACAAGCTACGTGTGACGCTTAGCATTGAGCCGTTCGTAAGCCGGTAAATATTATTTATCCCTTAGCGTTCTGACTATTGTATGACATGATACATGTTAAATTAAAATACTAAAAATTAAATATATGCTAAGAAAAAGATCAAAAACATTTACTGTGTAAATTTCTGTAAATTGTCACACATCCAAATATTATGATTATATGAAACACATTTCCTTACAGGCTCAGCGAAGTATTATTGACTACTATAACGCATTTCAAATACGTATTTTAAATACAAGCATTTTGCCATAAACATCAACAAATTTTCAATAGTTAATTAGTTTAATTTGTACATCACGGTTAATATTATGCCGTGTTATCTATAAACTAGATGGTTTTCCGCCAAAATATATAGGCTGTACAAGTTTTCACAATAGCAAGATTTATCTATTCGGAATTACAGACTGATTAATGGAACGACTTTCTATAATGTCGTTTCTTAGCATTGAAAATATTTCAGCTACTAAATCGACTAAAAATATGGAACTTTTAGAAAAAAAATGTACATTTTCTTTACCACTGTGGGTTTTATACATTTAATTGAAATACGAATATATAGGGGCTTTTACTTGTTGTAGCTGTTTTAGTTATCAATGAAATTTGCTGGACTCCAATTTTAGTATGAACAGATTTACACCGTTTGTTTTAACCTGTCTGAACCATGAGCAGCTGATTTGATGCTTACCTGGTTTGCCTTCGCTTGTACACCGTGCGCGCGGATCATTTACGCTCGTAGTAATTCGAAAAGTCAGTTTTACAGAAAACAGAGTTCACCACGTTTTTCAGCGCCCTTTTTTTACATTAGGAAGTGACTAATGGTTACCCGTATCATCTCTCCTGGCACGAAAGATAGTGTACCGTGTTAGACAATGGTAAAATTTAGATACTTCATAGTATCGCATTTAAATCGTGAGAATCAGCATACATTCTGTATTCCTAAATGAATGTCGTCTCAGCTTTATTTATCTACCCAACTTTAAAATTGATATGTATATGTACCAAATGAGCTAAGGGGAATATTAAGAAATCGTTAAAAATTGGATAGTTCGATATTTGCTAACATACTTTATTGTTGCCACTTGCTGTTTTGGGAAATTTTCTACACGAGGAAGCCTTCATGAAATGTCCTTGCATGAAAAATCTGATCGTCAACCTTGGTTTGAATACTGACAATGGCAATCACATTCATAAGTATGAGTTACAAGAAGCAAACCAACATTCACGTTCATACTCCATCCAATTAGAGCAAAGCACTCTGTAAACTAAATTTATGAGAGTTATTAATCATTTCGAATAATCTCAAATCGTCCTCACTACATTAGATATTATTGTGTGCGCCTGGAAGGGAAACTGTATGTACGTAGTTGTTAAAACGGTAGAGGTACTCCTGACGCTGGTACAGTTTCTGAACAGTTTCCTTCCTAGTTTACATGACATAGCTGGAGGATGAATTATGCTAAATAAATTCATTTATATAACCCTCACTCCATTGCAATTGGATGGTTAGTTGGTGGCTCAAGTACAGAAAATGGAGTTGAATCATGAATTCTCACGTAGGCCTTGTGGTATTGGCTACGAAAGCTTGCCAAAATACACGTGCTTAATCTATAATAGTTGAGCCTCTTCCGTTTGTTCGTAGACAACCACATTGTTTGAGATTTTCATAATTCTGTTGCCAATCGTTAGAATGTCAAACTAAGCTGAAATTAAGCTGATTTCAAACAAATGCGTTATTATGTGGTTGGTTTAAAAATGGAAGCTTTTTAGTGAAACTGCCTTAGTTTTTTTAGTCAAATGTTATAGGATACCTTGCCAGCTCACTACCACCATTTGTTGGTCCATTTTCTCTTGAATTAAAAAAAGCTTTCTAAAGTGTTCCCTGTAATCTATCCATCTTCTCAACCTTCCTAAATTAGAGTGAAGTCTAATAATACACAAAATAACAAAAACAATAGAGGCTCTTACAAAACTCCATAACTTTTAATGTACCAACAAGGATTCTTATGGGTATCATATTCGTCGATTTGAGAACTTCTTTCTAACAACCTCGTTCGTTTATTTCTTGCCCAACGAAAAATCATGGATAAAATGGGAAGCAGACTTGAGCCTGAGCCTCTCACAATCTTTCTCGCGAATTCAAAGGAAGTCTGAAAACGCTTTTATACCCTTGCCTTTCCAAACTTAGATTATTTCGAAGGAGTCTGATGTGGACAGGACACGGATAAGTGTCCCCATTGTTCGCTGAGAATGGGAATAAAAACTTTTAGTTAATGGTAGCATTTGCTGAATCGGCTAAGTTTTCCCAATCCCCTGTATATAAACATATATATATATGATGGGACTTCTATTGAGTCACACAATAGTTTCGTTGGAGTGATCCATTTCAAGTAGCTGCCAGTTTACGACGTAATATATATGTTTTCCAGTTTACCTTCTAAATGAGCTTTTGCTCTCAATAATCAGTATCACGTTGTCGTTAGGAGGCTGAATTCATACAACTGTCATCGATTTAGGGTGCTCAACGGACTCGACTCTCGTCCATAATGAAACTTGACGAAAGAGGAGTAGAAAGTCTTTTTAAGAGTCGTCAAAATTTTTTCCTAATTTCTTCCACATTACAACCTTCAATTGATGAGAGTCAGAGACCGACCCCGTTCTGAAAAAGAGCTTTTACGATTATAGTTATGGATCTACTTGTTTACATCTGGTGTATATGTATAGCGTGGAGGTTTTGTATTGATGACTGATGCCATAAATAGTAAACACACCCTCTTTGCTTTGCTTTCTCTACTGGCGAACTTTATGTATTGCAAAAGCGGATGATGATGACATGACGCTTTAGTGCGATTCGACATGGATAGCATATTGTGCATACTTAGCTGTCATTTCTTATTTAGGAGAGTTCCCATCTCATCATTTTTGGGCTTTCAACAACAATCCGGTTTACTTTCACAAAATGGAATTAAAGAAGATGACAGAAGGAGTGAAGTAGGTAACCGTGCGCGAGGTAGGAGAGGCTTACTATCCTTTTCTCTCCGCAGTAAAATCCACGGGTTTAGTGGTCCTCTTGATGTATAGTCGTCGTCGTATTCATTCTATTCCACTTAAGAATGATGATGCGATGATGATATGATGTAGTGGTGTGGGTATATATTACAATACTTAAATCATTTTATTTCAATCTTTTTGCCAACAACAAAATTCCTCATATTATATTTGATTTACCTTTCATGTCAATCCACCCATAAAATACTGTGTGTGTAGCAGCAGAAGAAACATGAGCTCCTTGTTTAAATTATGGAGCGTATATAATACGAGCATGATCCTTACTTCTATTCAATGCCATTTCATGTGAATGTCAAGCACACATGGCGAGATCCTATCAAGTTGTATTTAGAACTTGAGCTGAGAATCACATACAATCATATAGCCTGTTTAACTTATATACATTCTGATGATTAATATTATCATTATTTTTAATGCTCACTTACCTGTAAATCCTTTTCAGGCTGGCGTACAAAATTCTGCTATCTGTCTCTTCCCATCTTCAATATAGATTTTGCACAAATAAATACGAGCTTTTGTGAGCTCGGCTATAAGATTTCCTTATAGACCCTGGTTAAATATTTTTTTTGAAGAAGTTACTTCATTACAACAGTTTTTTCTGCTCATACATACTTTGTTTGTTTAGGATGGATCTTCCACTCCCACTACAAAGCATTTTATATGTATATAAAATATAGTAGAGAATCATACAAGATGGTGTTATTATTGGTTTGGCCTGGCTGAGACGAGTAGTTTTAACGTTTCTTCTAACCACTCTAGATAATCATCTCGTCAGCATCTCTCTCCTTCTGTATAAAACCTCCAATTAGTTTCACGGAGAAAGTAAAAGTAAAATACATACATGGGATTAAAAGCCATCCTTTCTCTAATCATCATTATGTGTGAGTCTAGTATTTTTGGATCTTGCTTGCTCGTCCTCACACTCACTCCTGCTCGCTCCCACTCTCATGATGATCATGATGATATGAAAGTCGAGTGGAGTGGAAAGGAAGACACAAAAATATACTTTGTATGAAGGAAAAAGGTTACAGCTGCTAACTTTTTTTATTTGATTTACCAGTCAACTTCATCTTGCTCATGGTCCTCAGCCTCCTCCCACATTATGTTTTTACTAAAGCTGTTCTCTCGGTTATGCTGCTGTTCCTGGTCTCATCAAATCTCTCTCTGCTTCTCAAAAATCACCGAATTAAGTCTACGAGCTCTGTGCTCTTACACCTCTTCTGACTAGATCTTTGGAGGCAAACAAGGATACACGAATTTAATTCCTTATATATACATAATATAGCGAAGCAAGTCTATAATTTGTAGATTTTGCAAGACTACAGTCTTCTTTATGATGTTAGAAAAAAAGAGTATAAAGTTACAGTTAGTTTGTATATAAAGTAGAATGACGGTATAACTTGATCATGGGGGAAAGTACCATAATCCTCGAATCTCCAGTTACTCCGCAGATACTCCATTTCTAACTATTGTTGAAGTAGTACATATTATAGCGCAACAGAAAATAATCATTTGTTATGATAATAGTAGCAAGCAAGAGCAGAAAGGTTTTTAATTATAAAACTTAGAAGCTGAAAATAAACCTAACGAGTCAATTTTTAAACAGCTCGTGCCACATATATAAATATAGGTCCTTGTATGTATATTACTAATTTCAACATCTCCATTTCATTTTGTGCATCGTGTTTCGCGTAACACGAAATACAAAACTTTCATTTAAAAAAAGATACGATTTTCAATGCAAATAAAACCTACTCTAGTATCCCACGGATTTTAGTTGACGTGTGGGTGTCTTGGATTATTTTATGCACTGGAAGCAAATTCGTTTATCTGAAAGTTATTGTACCTCAGAGATCAAAATCAAGCTCCACAAAATGTTAAATTGCTAAAATGAACTAGATTCGAATTCTGTTACATAAAAGGACTAAAAGCAAAGGGGAAACTTCGCATTTGAATGTAAGATTTAAGAATGAAACTTACTAACAAAACGGTAGCCGCCTTTTTGCGTGGTGATCTGTAAATATGTAGGTGGTATTTAAAAGCAAATATTTCATAAAGAATTATTGAAGAGGAAAGTTAAATAGGAAGCAACGTAAATTTTCTTTATTCAATCAACTTCATTTTCTCAACTGTTAAGTGAATCGTCGCACATTATTGCGAAATCGGATGCTTCCAAAATGCAAATTTTCTCTGAAAGTAGATCTTTAACTTAACTGAATAACAGACGCTATTTATAGTTAATGAATCAAAGCGTGGAGTTTTACACAGAACTGTATTTATATGCATTTAAATTAATTCTCCAACTATTGTGTGTATTAGAAAGTATGAATGAAAAAATCCATTGCTGACATTAAATACATTTTTTACATGTACATGATTAGCTATATACTAAACGGTAAAAATAGCAGTATATCTATAGCCGATTATAAAATGCGTGCTTTGATTATTTTTTAATACGAGTCTTCAATATTGATTGAATATTCAGAGGAGCGGAAGAAGCACTGAGTTCAGAGAAAAAGACTGTACAGCAGAAATCTTGATACCAAGCACAGTGAAGAATCTTTATCTAATCACGATTCTAGCAACAGCACATTTGTTTATATCCTATTTATTCAGCTCCAGGTGGTTTGCAAAGTTTGGGAGGCATGTATCGCCGATTATTTATCAGTTATGCTTATCTGAAGACTCGCCCTATGGTATTTCAAACAGGCTTATTTAGTGAACAAATAAAATCATGACATGTTATCTGTCACTTGGCGATTTCACCAACTTCATCTCTAATATATTCTCTGTGCGAGAACCGTGGATTACTGCAGATAATGGAAAATCTACAATGTATAAATATAACAAACTCGAGAGAGACAAGTTTATTTTTTACTTCATAAATGCTCTATTTCAGCTAAGGCAGAATCAATGAAAAAATAATAAGCAAATACATACTATGGTCACAAGTCCATATTTCTATCTTAACGTGATACACAAGAGTAGATCATATTGACCTACAACTTATAGTTTTATTGCCAACGAATGCGTCGTATTTCTTCATGTCCATACTTTAGTATCTCCAAGAGAAGCACTAATTTTAAATGCTTAGCCCAGTTGAGGACCTTGGCCTTAAACGGTTCTGCGCATCTCGGACACTACAAATACAAGGTTTTAACATGATCATATATTCTACTAACTTGGTTCCTATAACATCTGCCTTTAGAACTTGAGGACAATAGCAAATTATATGGCCTTTAAAATAAGCCTTAACGTAAATAGTATGCCTATGTATGCGTAAGTATGCTGTGTTGCCTGGGACTACTCTGACTTAGCCTATAAATGTCATAAGCTGATATGGCTATCAATTAATTAGTTTATCAATCCGACGATGCCATATTTGCCAATTTCTTCGCGGTTTAGAGCCAGTGAGATCGAATGAGTTAACACTCGTCATACCTGATCTATCTAATATGGACGTCACTTTCAGTGATACATATATTCGATAGCTAAGATAGCCACACATTGTCTACCTGCACAGAAAAATACTATACCAAAACCAACTTAACCCCAAAAGTATACGAAACACCACCCCCTCCTGATTACAATAAAAGCCCATGGAATGAATCCAAGAACACGTTACTTTCAACAATGGAATTCAACCGGTGACATGCAATTGTGAAATACAATGCAAAAGACCTGTGAGTGCCCATATGTGCCCATCTCCCCCCCCCCTCCTGCCCCCACAGCTATAACCAGTTCATTTTCTTTCTCCAAATCTCCAACAATTCATATGGTAACTATTGGAAATTGGCTGCACTTACTCTTGTTCTTATTTTCGAGTATATGCTATAGTAACGATGCGATAACTAATTCCTTGTACATATTTTAATGCTGCATGCGAAGTTATTGCCACACAGCCAAAACCACAACAGCCAATATATATATTGTCTAATCCCACATGGTGAGCCTATTGGTGTGTCAATCTATTTTATAATATCTCTCTTCTATTGAATGGTCAAACTATTCTTATCACATATGCGTTTCCGTCGTTGGGCGTATCATGAACCAGCAAAGCCCATAAACTCTAAATAATATTTTCCTTGGAGTGCACCGTGAATACTATACCTCGTTAATTTTTCTTAGGCATCATTATGAACGCGAGTCAGAGCCTCAGCTAAAAAGCGTATTAGTATATTAGCTCTCTATGTGAATATTATGGTCTGGAGTGAGGGATACTGACATGGCTGGTATTTGGTAGGGCGGTCTCGTTTATTAGCAAAAACTTGTTTATTCTTATCTAAACAATTAAAACTGCGCGAAGGGTGAGGCGTGACGAGGTTGACATCTTCTAGGCTACATCTATAGCGCGAGGCTGTTTCAACTGAGAAAACTAAAAAAACTATACATGCTGTCTAGCTATAATCTGAAACTTCTAAATGGATCTTTATTGGGATGACCAATTTTTTTCCTTCCTACAAATGCGACAGCTGATCTTCGATCTATACAGCTCATTAAACACACACGTATATTATTATTATGGGCGACATTCTCAATGAGTCTATATGCGAGCGACTACAACACAATCCCCGAGGGAAGGTTATAAAATATGTTATAGAATATTCACTATAAATGGAAAGCCCCCCTCCCGCTATTTTATGCTCATTCAATGTCTGAGGTGTATTTGCAGGAAAGTGACTGAGCTCCATTTCACAACCAAAAAAACTCGCAATGATAGTCAGCCGCTCTACATGATTCAATCAAGTTGTTCTAGGAGCGTCTTTGTTCAATTTATCAACTGGTGAAAATCGGATTACAGTTGAGTAAATATTTTCACCTGTAAATCTCTGAATTTTGGATAATCCGAGCAGAGTAGTTGTGAAACATTTCTTGGTATTTTATAGGACATTGTTTGCCTCGTGCCAACGTATTGTGTCATTTCGTGGTACGCAGCTATCCAAATGAAAGTGGATTAGTGTGGAAGAAGCTCGTGGATGTGGGAAGCATAGAAAAAACAGACAATGTTTTGGCATAAAAACTGGAACTAAAGTTGCAATTCAATGAGAGAGAGAATGAATCCTAGTGTTTGTAGCCTATGAATTATTGCTAGTGAACATTGCTTCATTTTATCCTTAAACCGAAGATTTTGGTTGAGCGTATTTCACCATCCGCGCTGTAACCTACAGAAAAGAAGTCATGTCCTGTTGACCTTGGGATTTGGAGGAGAAAAAATAACAAGAAATGCAGAAATTAATGATCCTCGAGTGATTGATTTTATTATTCACTTTAGTAATCTTATATCCTTTCATCCTCTTTACATGGCTAACAACTTGCAAGCATAGCACCTCGGCAATACATGTAAAATTATCTGGATGGGTGTACAGAACCTCTACTAGTACATTTTTAGTGTGCTTCATTTAGCCAGAGAATCTTTACTTTTCAGACAGCAGTAAAATTTGAACATTTGAACAAAAAGCAGCAGTCTGTGTTTTCATTGTCTGGCTAGAAGAGATCCACAGTTGACACTATGGAATGTACTCCAATCCCAGAATTTCGCAAATCTTCTGGGTTCTACCACAAAAGTTGTGTTTAGCTCTAGCCTAATAAGTAACGTTGGTTTATCGGATATTGATTATGATTGTGGACGCAACAACTCCGTGAATCGGAAGTTAGAATCTTTTTCAAGTCAATAAAATTCCGATGGGAACACCTTACTTGATCCTTTCCTTAAAGTGGAGTAGCTGCTAGGAAGGGAAAGCATGTCGTCCACAGACTCTCAATCCGCAGGAGGAGTAATTTTGCTTCAGTTCAGTTGCTTAATGTCTTGCGTTGTCGCCCAATGTACTATACATAAATAGAGCAATAAATCCTGAAAGAAAAAGCTACAGCCAAAGAAAGAGCGGAAGCACTAGATGAGCATGGTACTTTCTTTTCCCTTGGGCAAATCTCTCGCATCTTGTGTCTTGTATATATAGTGCTCCAGCGTTTTATCTCTATTTTGGATGTGTGATAGATTTTACAAATGGAGTTTGTGAGCATACGAAGCGGTTTTCCGTTTGTAATTTCGCCTTTGAACGTAAAGTTCCGCCGGCACAGAATGCATTGCGCAGTTTTACAGCCTCCGAAAGCCAAATATACCCTGATATTTTCTCAAGATTCAATTCCCAGCTTGGTGGAATGCTCTCGTTGTACGTTCGCAGTAATTACGAGGAAGCATCAAATATCGAGTGTAATTAGTTATTCTTGTCATGTTATAATTAATATGTTTGACTAGATCCAAAAATGAACGAGCCAACGGTGGAGGTTGATCATCATGACATATCAGAGTCAGAATGGATCCTGTTGGAAACACTGGACTGTCGGAACAACCGTCCACTCCACACAGGTCCATTTTTGACAGTACAACGCCGGAGGAGACGACGAAAATATGTGCGCACCTACCTCTTCAAGGACCCAACGCTGATTGACGACCTCTCCACGTACCAAACTAATTTTGTTCTTGACAGAATAAACAACTGGGCATTTAACGCTTTTATACTCGACAATGTGACGGGAGGTAAGCGAAACAGAGTTTTTTTTCTCGTAATAATAATTCTATGCGGTGAAGAAAGAAGCAACGCAGTAATAAAATATTCTAGTCGCTATTTTACACAATTAAGCAATACGCTTAAGAAATCGTGAAATTGATAAATGCCAAAGTAAAATGCGCTCCTATTAGGCCTACTTTCTCGGCTAGGAGAAAAGAGTATGCATGAATGTATGTAAGAGAAGACGCATTTGCACATATAAAATGAAATAGAATTCCAAATGGCAAGGACATCGTGTGAGTTGGAGCCATAGCATGTAATAAAATGTGTGGTTTATAGCAAGCGAGAGTTGCTTATATGATCGATTACACCAACTGCATCGTGTTACCAATTACCAACAAGAGAAACATACTTCTTTAAAGATTTATAAAGCGAGATACATATTGTCGGCACTGGCAATATTTCGGTGAGTCATTTTGAAACAGACAAATGTAGAAATCTAGTTCGCAAACTTGAGAAAGAAACATTTATGCAGAACATTCTTGCATGTTTGTTTGCATGTCGAAATCCTTGAGCGTAGTTTCTCTATCTTGACAGCTGAGGAATAACGGCACCTCAAAGAAAGCGTTAAATTAGCCACTACTCGGAGAAGAATGCCGACTCCAAGTTAGGGAAACAGGACGCCAAAAAGAAAGACAGATACAGGGCATAATGTTCCAAGAGTTGCATAACAATTCCCTTTTATACGAGTGAAGCACTAAACCGAGTAATTGTACAACAAACTCGACTCGTGTTCTAAATTTGGCTATTTACGAGAAGTTGACAAGCGTTTAAACCAAACCAAGCCAACTAGTCATGCAAGCGAATGTGATTATTAAGAAGTTGTGAACTGGCGAGGGCTCAGGACCGCATTTGACTGCATACATGAAAATCTATATTTTCCTTAAATATTTATGTACCAAATGTACCTACGTGTGACTGTTATTTAAATACTGCTGTGTTTGGCTTCTCTTTATGAATGTGGCATGCAACTTTGTTGAGTATATATGGAGTTTCGCGGAAGATTTTCGTCTAAAGAAAAGCCATACATATTCATATAATATGTAATTTTAGTGGAATTTGGTTCAAGAAGACGCTTTGAATTTCATGAAAGAACATATGCAGCAAAATGTTTTTTTGTTACATATAAACCACAAGAGGCATTCTGTATGTTTAGCTAAAACTTTCAATTCGATATTTAAAAAGATCTTATTTCCTGGAAATTCTGTTCCTAAACAGTTCGTTAGAAGCATATTTTAGGCGGCAGTGTTTACATTGAGAAAATGAAAGTAGGTAGGACTAACTAAAATGCATTTCCTGTAAATAAAAAGAACAGATTTGTAAATTCTAGCGGCACAATTTTTTTTACTAGACCTCGCAGTTGGGTTTCCTATAATCGGAGGTGAAAGCATAGCCATAAATACCATACCACTAAATAAAGTGAACAAGAGGCAGATAACATAAAAGAAGAAAATTTTTATGAAGAAACTCCAGATTAACAGGTGACTAAGAGACCTGAAATGACGGAGAGTGATATATTGATCACGCCAAGGCAATGTTTTATGTACGAGGAGTAGTGTCTATCTACCTAACTCCAACCTGTGGTGCACAACACCGAGGATCTCAACCAACTCAACTCGACTACTTTATTATTATGTTGTAGAAAGTCCAAGTTAGCAGGGAGAGCATACTTTCACATTCATCACGCAGCCATATCATATCCTCACTGCTATCTCCAACCTGTTCATAATGATTCATTCATTCACACTCACCAACTAACAAGAAAGAAGGGCAAACGGGACAACAGGAACGAGCTGTTGTATTAATTAATATACTAAACTATAGTCAAACGTAGGTGGTATAATGATATGATGCATGTATCCGTAGGTAATTTAATATTCCAAGAGTTTTTAATGAATTCTGAACATCAATACACAAAAGTTTGTAGTAGTGTCGTATTTTTGAAAAGCGTATAATATACTGAATTATTTAAGACAAACGACAACGGTGTGCCACTCAACAGAAGTGAAGTTTTGGTGGCGTTTGAAATATTTATATTCAGCCAAAAATATAGGACAGGATATGTAAATAATTACAGAAGGTGTACTATACCACATTAACATGGATGATGATGGGATTCCCTTCATTAATTTATGCTGTTACACTAGTCACTACATTCATCACGGAATTAATGAGGTCGTGAAAAAGTCGTTGATTACGGTTTCTTAGCACAAGACAAAAACGATGTTCTGTAGCCCACTGATTAAGTACTTTTCATGTATTCAGATGAAGTTCCAAGTTACAAACAAAACCATTGTTGATGTGTGAGTAATTCACTAAAATAAGTTTTGTAACGCTTTCTTCCGATTTACAGGGTCATGCTTCAATTCACTAATCGTACGTTGTCCTCGTTCATGTTCCGTAAAATTAGTTGGGGGAGTGTCAAAAATTAAGGATGGGCGCAGATTTAGTTGGCATTTATCGTGTGATAGCATAATATTCCTGAGACGGAATTTGGTATGATTGATGGGGCAATGTGAAACAACTGTTCGGGTGTGACCTTATCATCTGAACTTGCGTTGTGCTTTATATATTTTTAGATTTCGTGTCCGTATTTATAGTTTATATAGCATGTTATATATGACTAAAATTATGTTTCTTTTTTATAGGCCGTCCACTTCCTACCCTCTGTGTTCATCTCTTCAAAAGTTATGGACTCATACAACACTTCAATCTGGATCCAGTTAGCGTATGGAAGCTATTTTGTAAGTGAAACAAGAGTTATAAATATGCAAATTAAGAAATAAAAAGTGAATCCAACTCTGCTATTTTATTACTTCAATTTCAACGCTTAATGAGCTTTTTGTTGGTCTCATGTTTGAGTTTGCGATGCATGCAGCAGCAGCTTTTGTTATGTATGAAAACATTTGGATGCAAATGTGTGGAATTTTTTTCGTTTTATTCCATATAAAATACTCAGTCATGTCATTACATATTAACACATGATAACTTAAGTTGGGAACTGCTTATGCATTCCTTTTTCTTTGTAGGGTTTCATATAGTTTCCGTTCCGACACATGAAACTGCAACTAACGTCACGCATATTGTTTTACAAGATCATATATTTCATCCATATTTTGCATACATAGTTGCGAATATACACAAAATACAGCTCATGGGCATTCAAGGTCAATGGTGCTGTTATTGCGTGGTAGCGAACCGAGGTGGCTGTTGAAATTCTCCATGCCATGCATAACTATTTTAGTTGCTGCAGCGCTGAGAATTGTTCTGATTTGATATTTATAATCCTGTTGTATTTATTTTTACTTCACACTCCTTCTTACACTCAACAGTTCCAACGTTGACCTAGTCAATATGCGCATAATGTGGTGTAGTTTAGTTATGCAGGAGACATGGTCACATGCAGAATGGAAATGTTTAATTATACTACAAGTGTGTATTATTCTTTTCCTGGCATTGTTTCACTTGTTTATTTAACTTCTCTTCCAAATGTTTCACTTTCACGTGATGCTAATCTATACCGCGATTGCGCTTAACATGGCCGGAAACCAGTAATAATAAAGGATTGAATCATAACAATGGTTATGAAAAGCTTCAGCCATTTTATGTTTAACACAGGCCAACATGAATGCATATCTTCAACTGTAATTAAATTTGTTGTTGTAAATTTTATTATTCTGTTCACATCAATAAAAAGCATACATGAATTTCATTAAAAATATCATGTGAGTAGTTTCTTATATGAGTTTAGGAGAAAATTGGGACTTAAAATGAAATTTGCAATGAAACATCAAATTTTTAGATGGAACTTGAGATCACTGATTGCCCATATATCTCAATCATTCACTTATGTCATATATGTTACGGAAACTTGGTAATGCGGCTATTATAACAGAGTTGCCAAAACTAAGTATGCTTAATCCTCCCACGCCAAAACTTCACAAAGGCATAACGCGAATCAGACAGGTATCATATCATAGCAAATGCTCAACTACGACCGAGCATGAGAACAGTAACGAGCTATTAAATTAACTGATCCCACGCATTGTTCAAACTTTCATATTTCCTTTGAATCCTTTTTAGCTCAAGCCGTACTTTACTATTTAGATAAACATGCGACTGTCAATCCATTAAAATACTTTTTTCTATCACAGTTTCATTCACATTAAGTATTTTCTGTCTGGTTCAATGATTTGTCGAGCATTACTTTCAGATGACAGGTGAAAGGAATATACTTTCTATTGTCTGCGTACGTGGGTGTATCTCTTTATGTTAGCTAAAAATACAAAAGTGAAAACTGTTATTTAGTAATGGTTTACTTAGCCTTTCCAAATCTAACAAGTTTTTCACTAACTAAACATTGTTTGGATATATTTGTTTTTGTCTTGCTTTCCTTTTTACTGTCAACTGATTATCTACAATGGAAACCATCCACCAAACATATATTATTACTGCTTGCCAACTCAACGCTTATTTGCTCATGCACCATTAGTTCATCATTTCCATTTGTGCTGTATTTACTTTTTTTTACACAAGTAGTTTATTTTGCGGGGAGAAAACACTGAACCTTTGTATGTGACGAAATACCTGTTACCCTTTCTCCTTTCTTCCATTAGGCTAATGCGTTTTCTAATACGGATATCAGTGGCTGCTTTCCTTTCAGAAAACTTGAGCCTTTTGATACTTATGATGATGCTGTTCTCTCCTTTCTTTCAGCTATCATCGAAGATGGATACCATTGGCGCAATCCTTACCACAATGCTGTTCATGCCGCAGATGTAACTCAAGCGATGCATTGCTTCCTTCAAGAAAATATGATTTTAGAACATTTAACACCACTTGAGATTTTCTGTGCGCTTCTCGCTGCTGTTACACATGACTTGGATCATCCGGGTGTAAATCAACCGTTCCTTATTGCAACTTCCAATCATTTAGCTGCTCTATATAAGGTACGTACGTGGAGAGTCAAAGTGGATTTATAAGTGAATTTATCAAATATTATGCCTCAGTAAAAAAAACCCTTCAGGTTACTTTTACTTCAACTTGGAATAAACTTCATGAGCAAAGAAGAGCGATCGTTTTATACTTGAAGAAAGTTACCTATATACTTAAAATTTCTTGTCGGAAATGACAAAACTTTATACAAAAGTATATATTATTCTGACGGCCTAAAAAAGTTGAAGTTTGGAGTCATTGTTCAACCTCCTCTAATGACTTATGACATGACTACCCTAGTAGTTTAGGAAAGTAGTGGAGTTCATGAAACATACGTGATCATAAATAACAAAGAAGGGAATCCGATAATTAATTTATTAGATAATATATTTGACGGAGGCACATCATTGGAATTGGATTGGAAAGAAAAAGTAGTATGAAATATGCCATGCCACCAACCAAGTTCACATAAGTTATGAAAGTTTTTAGCATATGGTTATGGCTCATATCTGACGATGAGTAGCATGTCATATGCTTATATATGTACTTGAGTCAGGACCAGAATATAAAATTACAGTTCAGACAGCGTATTTTATGATTGCATAAAAGACAGTCAGTGAGTCAGTGAATGCATGAGAAACGAGGTAGAAGCGCTTAACGAATACCAATAGAAAATACCACAAAGGTTTTCGTGGCTTCTCTCTGCACGTGGATTTTGATGACGTAATACACAAGCTTCCACTTGCCCTCTCAAGCGGAACATAAGCATACATTGGAGCATTTACTGGGAGGCATATATACATCGACGGGAAATATTAGACTGGCTCTCGTTTTCACTGCTGAAATGATATTATGCAAACCTCCATTCTGCAAGATTATATACAAGTGTAACGACGCAGGGAGAGCATAAGCTAGTAATACCCACTGACTCTAACCTAGATAGGCGGTTGCTGAACTTTTCACGGTGGGAGCGTGAACCGTGTGGAATGACGATTGCACGTTGGAACCAGTTCGGCATCACATGTTCTTAAGTATACCTTCAAAGTTTGGGGATGGATGAGTCCTGCATTTTCATTTCGTTAAGCCGAATGTGTTGCAGCTCATCAAAAACCTAGAAAAAAACATCTCCTTCCAATACAAAATATAGGTCGAACGGGACCTGCCTTTATTCTTATGTTATGAATTATTTTTTAGGCTTCAGATGATATAAACGAATGACAATTTATGAAAAGATTTGGGCATGAATTTCGACGAAATGTTGACGGAAGAATATGGGTTCAGCAATAGGAACTAATATTTCGGGCATCATTAATGTAATTCATATGTGAAAAAGCTCAAAGAGAAACGCCCCTGGAATACCACCACAACACACATCAGAGACCATGCAGAGCCTTGTTTGTGTAGTATATTCAGTCAGGTATTTTTTTGTTCTTTTGAAACTTCAAACGAATTGGAATGTCAATAGACCTGTACACTTTTTGTAAATAATATGACAGACAGAAAGGCCCAGACATATAAAGCGAACTGTGAAAATTAACTTTTTACTAGAGTACAAAAACGTATAAACGTGCATATATAGGAAACTGTTTGTTAGACAAAAGACGAATGCAAAATTAAATTGTCTATAATAAACCATATATAAATGCCTTCATAAAATTAATCTACTATTAATCTAATTTCGTACTGCAAAAATAAAATGGCGCAACGGCGTTCAAAGTTCATTTTAAAGTAATAGTATTTCTTCATTTTTCATTTTGATTTTGTTTAAAAATACGATTGAATTCATGAGGAATCAATTGTTGAGTTGGACGGACAGACAGATTTCAGAATGTAAAAAACTGACTATGAGTAAAATATGTGAAGGGGAACGTTTTCATATACGAACGTATATTCTGATATCATCAAACTGGTGGTCTACGTATGGAAAATAAATGATGAGAATATCAAAGAGGTTTGCTTGCGTGCTCAAATACTATTTAGTTGGTTGCGTACCAAAACAAATCAAATTTTCTTTGATGTACATTTTGTCCCGTACATCCTTTTTACGACAATAATAGTTTGGATAAAAATAACCGTAAACCGGAACTTGGCTCCAGAAATGTGGGTACTACATGCGCATCAACTTCATTATAGCTTACTTTTACTTACGCCATTGTGGGTAGAGGTATTTCCATTTACGTGCTATACCAATGACAGTGTACATGATATACAGGAAATGGGAAAGTCCATTGGCGTTTTGATCTATGGGAAAGAATATTGGTTTTCAATAAATCAAGACTATGCCGAAATCGAATACGTTAACCTGCAATTAAAGTAATTTAAATATGAAAAACCGTTGAAATATTTGCGTATAAAAGTTATAATACGAAGAGAAAGTTATGCCAGCTTACAGTTTACTAACTTTTACGCAAATGCCCTAAGAACACATCACTGCAGATATTAAGTTTTTAGTCTGCGTTGCGTCCAAAGTTCTTTTTAAAATTTATGATATGCGACAGTGTGAGACGGATGTTTAAATGGTCTTTCTTTAAATCTCTTTCTTTAGAACTCCTCTGTTCTGGAAAATCATCACTGGAGATCAGCCATGGGTTGTCTGATGGAGAGCGGTATAAGTACAGTTTTAGGACCGGAACTGGTTCTTCAAGTAGAAGAGCAAATAAAATCTCTCGTTCTTGCAACTGACATAACTCGTCAAAAAGAGTTTTTAGATAGACTGACGGTGAGTTTTTTATGACGTACTTTATTCTCCATTTTACGTATGCTTTTATATGTGCAAGCTTTCTCCACAAAAAATCAAGGTGGAGTTTACTCATTGAAAGTATATGCTTTTAACATAACTTTGAGTACTCATAAAGTGACTCCACTTGTTCCATGATTTTCAGGAATATTTGGAGACTAACACGCTAGACATGACGCTACCGGAAGTTCGACATTTTGTGCTCCAAATCGCTTTAAAATGCGCAGACATCTGTAATCCATGTCGTCCATGGGATATTTCAAGAAAATGGAGTATGAAAGTATGTGAAGAGTTCTTTCGTCAGGGAGATTACGAGAGACAACTTAATCTACCTGTCACAGGTCTTTGTGATAGGTATTCTACATCCGTCCCCAAAATCCAAACTGGTACGTGATGCGTATTTTAATAAACCAAAAGTACATAGTCTGAACAATATGTATGCATTGCCACACCACCACCCCACATAAAAGACAGCAGATTTCATTTTTATTCATTGTATTGTAAATACTTTCTTCTTTCCACACACACAACCACTTGTTTCTGTCACATCCCATCCAATCTTTGTAATTTTACTTGACTTTCATTTTCTTCAAGGAAAGTAACGATGCGAAAGTGAGCTGGTGGATAGAGAGAGAGAGTGGCTCCAGAGTAAAACTTTTAATATGCCACAAAAAGTATCATAAAAAGAACACAAGAGAGTCGAGAGTCTAGCTTATTCGTATATATAGTAATATGTCATGTCGAAAGTTTCATTCCATTCATGTCATATTTTATTTCATTTAATTTATTTGAGAAATGGAAAAGTGTGTTTTTTCCTTGATCATCAAATTTCATCTAACTGCACTTGACATGTTTTGAACCAGTGCTTGAAGGTTAGACCGTAGTATATCAACCGACGCAAATATGCATTAGTTACAACAGGTAGATCAAAAGATGACTTGCTGTACATACATTCCTACCCTCACCATCTTTCTGCAGAAACATGAAGCGAACAGAGAAAGCAAGTGGGACTCTTGGTTGTAGGCCCTTCCTTTCGTTTGATCTGAAGATGATTTTTTAGCATTTCAGTTGTAAATTAAATTAACGTTTCGTTTCATCAAAACTGGTTGTATGATGTATTATGTTATGTTATGATGGTTGACATGCACAATTTTGGTACAGTTGTTGTTACCTTTAATTAGTTCGCAATTCAGTTTATGTTAATGTGTATAAATTTAGTGACAATGACTCCTCGTTAGCTGTGAATTACAAAGACATTTCCTCATAAATGTTCATCATCAGATGGTCGGATATTCCACTACGAGAAGAATCGTGCATGATGAATTATGAAACAAACATATTGTCAATTATGATAGATCACTTGTCATTGTGCGGATGATGGAATTGCCAAATTAGCTACAGTTTATAAATTGATGCTAGAAAATGTATCGTTGGAATAATATGAATTCTTCTGAATTTTACTCATTTTACTCTGCTGCTACTGTACTAGTAGCTTCTCAAGCAAGTTTTTCTCAGCTCCCGTCTTTATTTTCCTTTAATATTTAGTTGAAGTCTGGAGGAAATATTTGTATCGAGCTAGACTCCACTAAAATTGCTGAGAAAGGGTGCAGCAGTTCTCTCTGCTAAAAGAACTGAGCCCAGCAGTGAAATTGGTTGAGACATTTCGGGAAGATAATGGAAAATCCCATCACATATCATTACCCTGACAAGGAAAGTGAAAGTATGTACTTAAGAAAGTGGGCAGAATAAGAAACACATTGCCATCGCCCTCACACACACACATCCCATCTTTACGGGAAACCCTAAAGGCAAACTTTTTCATGTTGTTCAGCCTCCGCATTCAAAGGCACACATATACATAAACATATGAACTCCATCGAGAAACCTCATAAGGTCTAACGAAGTTCGGGAACCGTTGAGAAATATTAGATGACCTTATTATAGGCCTATTTGACTGAATTGACTGTCATCTCCAGTTTCTCGTGGTTGCCAGTGATTGTTGAATTAACCATGTGTATAACTTCTCCAGGAGGATCTTGAGTCAGTAGTTTACAAAATGTAAAAAATGTGTTCTTAGTCACTCATTCACTAACAGGTTGTAACCCGAGACTCTTTTTTTATTCCTCAGCTGAAACTCAAGCCAGAGCAGAAAGCGATACAATTTTATTTTCACTTTTAGCCCGCCTACGTCGCAACTGCTGTAGGGAATATAATTATATAATGTACATGTTCAGTATCACATCACGTAAACAGACAACCAATATCCAACCAACATGTAAAAAGAAACGTCTCATGATGAATTATGTATCATTTTCAGTTTATCATTGTCTCTCTCTTTTTTCCCTTCTTATTCTATCAACAGACAATCTCCAGAAAATATATAGAGTGAACTACTCTAATTTGAAGTGTAATTGCGTGCTACACGTATTCAACTTGAGTAGTCTTCTGTTTTTCTCTAGAATTTCAACATTATAACCGTTCATTTGCGTCATTAGATAGCGTAACAAGACGACAGTTTCGTGGAAACAAAGTGGGCAAACTGAAAAAGTTTATGTATACATAATAATAGAACCAACATTTTGAGTCAGACTCAAGAAAATATATACATGAAATCGGGATGCGAATTGGTGTTGTGTGAAGATCACCTTTCATCTTTATAATAAATCTGTTCCTTGATATTATAATGGGACACGTATGTTACGAGGAAAACTCTCCATTTCATTAGAGAAAGAAAGGTAATCTCAAATATGAACGTTTGTCTCGAGACTCTATATAGACCCTCCCTAGTCGTGTACACGGGAAGAGAAAGTAAAAGTCTTAGACTCCGTCATCAGGAGTGGAGTGGATAGGAAAAAGCGTACATAATTTTTACAGGGTATCAAAAGGCTTTCTTCCCACAAATCCTTTTACTGTAGTATAGATATAGTGTAGCGTCAGCGAGTAAATGTGGAACAACAATTTCATCCAAAATTAAGTTTTCAATTTATATGCGGAAGCGAAAAAAAAGTAAGCAAAGAAAGACTGTTGTCCTCCGTTGTTGTGCTGACGGTAGAGATGAAATCATCTGAGCAGAAGATAATTTACTTTATTACTAAGATAGCAAAGAGCTTATGGAAAAAGTAACAGTCTTCCCTTCGAGTCGAACCAGCTTATTCAAGATATACTGTTATCTCTCACTATCTGAGAGAAAATATACTCTCCGTGTATGGATGTAAATCCACGTAATCAGTTTACTACCTCACCTTCTATATATTACTCGAGTAATATCGTATATAATGTCTGTATGCTTACTTACTCCAGTGATCTGAAGAATTTCAAGTACTTCATTTCTAACTTTTGTACTTGATTGCTATACGGAGCATCCAAGTCTTGAAAAAATTGTCGAGGAAATCGGCAAACCTCCTTCCTGATTTTTAACTTTCTGCTG
This sequence comes from Orchesella cincta, assembly GCA_001718145.1. Taxonomy (NCBI): domain Eukaryota; kingdom Metazoa; phylum Arthropoda; class Collembola; order Entomobryomorpha; family Orchesellidae; genus Orchesella; species Orchesella cincta. The sequence goes on along the minus strand of LJIJ01000625.1, from coordinate 63,867 downwards.
CTCCGTGTACCATTCATTCAAGTAGGGAAAATCTGCTCTTTCCAATGACATTGTTTTTCTTCGCTTTCCTCTCCAATTTTCTTGGAACACTCGTTGACTTGGCGGTTCACACGGAGTCGGAATGTAGTCAACGGTAATTTTATTTTGTGCATGGAAATGTTGAGAGAAATTTTATTTTCTGGTGAAAGTTGTGTCACACACGCGTTTGTTTCCTCCGACTTTCCATTCCCAACATGTGTTCGCAGAGTTCTAGGTTAGTTTAGTACCTAGAAATAATGTACTTACGTACATTATGTATAGTAGTTTGTGCTCCCGAGTTTAAAAATGTTTGCATGAAGTAGTCAGTAAGCAGTAATACCTCTCTCCAGCTTATGTTTAGTGTACGTATGCTCTTGTCAAAAAATGAGTTTGGGATTCTACTGCATCTGTTGAAAAAAGCGGCGAAGATAAAGTCGAAAAGTTAGCCATCCTTCCTAGTAACACAGAGCGTTATTTTACAAGCTATCTTCCGCTTCAAGTAATAAATTTTTGTGAAAGAGTAGAAATAAACGTGAAAAAAGAGAAAAGCATACACACAAAAAAACTCGAAATGAAGAGAGCCCGACTAGACTACTGCTAAAGAATCTCAAGAAGAGTCTATTGCTGATTCCATTGCTTTTTTTATCCGTGCCATCATATAATCAGCACACCACACCACTTACTTCATCGAAATCCACACAAACCTGCCATGCCAAGAGAAAATGTAGTGTTGTGAAGTCTAACACTACATAAACCCATTCATTCAACCCATTTCGCTCGTTCCAATACGAAACATGATAATGTACAAAAAACGCTTCGTTACTTGTATATTACATTACGTTGGCCAACGCCACCTTAAATACTGTGGCTGTTACACACATATAAAACTTTTAAACACACACAAAAAACCTACACCTCCACATGAATGGAACGTAAAGTAAATCTCTAGTATGTACAGATATAATTTTAAATTTGAGTTGAGCATAGTTCGCAAACTATGCTGAATGGCATAATAACTTTCTCCATTTTGATAGATACATATACATGTAGTCTACTGGAACCATTCATTTCTTCACACCCTTTTCTCTACTTTCCTCCTTTTGAGAAGAGTAAACGAGAAAAAGAAGTTTAGAATCTGTTGCTTAGAATTTCCAAGGGACAAAATTGATTTTGACAGCCTTTAAGTCTCTTGTAACATCTCGTTTTTTGAGGAAAGAGAGCAGTCTTGAGCAGAGTTGTGAGGCAGACACCTATATACTATAATATTATAGTACCCGGAGATGTGTGTTTTTTTCCTTCTAGTTTTCCTCTACTTACATTTACATTAGTACATATTGGCCTTCTCCTTCTGGCGTATCATGGGGAAGCGTAGGAATAATCAAATGGTGAGACAGGAAAACTAGTTCGTCTTTCGCATTTTCCCTTGAGCCACAAATAAATTCCTGCAAATTTCCTCTTTTCTTCAATAAAATTGTATATCTCTGTGTAATATGTTTGCACAAAACTGTGAGAAAATCTAGATTGCAATCGATTTCTTTTTTTCTGCTAGTTCCGTTCAATTCTCTTCACTATCAAAGATTCCATCTTTCCATCATTATTTGATTTTACTTTTCTTGCAACATTCTCTTGTGTAAAGAGTAACTTTTTTTGTAGACACAAATCACGCGTTGGCAAATATACATATGTATGAATATATAGCATATTATTATTATAAACGAATTAATATTCCCTTGCATACAAACCCCAAATGCTCTGCGAGGAAACTTTCCTTTCAGAGTCGTGAAATTGAACTACAGCTTCTTCTACGCATTTTTAACAAAGTCATACATCAAACCTTAGCTCGTTATTGATCAACCCGTGTCAAACAAAATATGAAGTAAAATATTAGAAAAAACATAGCTTCGAGTCCTAAAATGCGATTGTTTTATTGGGTTTTTAGGCTTCTTTGAATTCGTCGTGCGACCATTATTTACACTATGGCATCGAATGATGAGCACACCATTATCAACTAACATGATGCAAAACCTGGATATAAATCAGGACAAATGGTCAAAACTTTTACAAGCAGAAGCTGCACACGCCACAAGATCGGAAGCGGAAGCGACAGAAGAATCCGAGATTCCTGAGCACGTTTTAGAAGATTCTGACACGATAAGCATAGGGGTTGCAAAGATTGCAGCGAAAGTTGCAAGACATGAAGATCGCCTGGCTGCCAACTCGATGCGCACAAGACCGGCAGTGAGATTTGATCCTCATACGACAGTAACGGCGGCCAGTGATTCAGAGCAGAGTGAAGATGGTGAATTGTCGCCAGAGACAGCAGCTACTAAGACGATTGGTTCTGAATTTTTGGGTATACCACGACCGGATGGTCGAAGACACTCTATAGCCACAGGTTTGATGCCAATTCCATCCGCTCAATTGTTAAATGCAGCAGCAGGAGGTTATGGTGGAAGCAGTCTCAGCACTTGTCGCAGTAGCAGCTCGTTAAATGTCAGTGAAATGGTTTCATCTCCCACGACGAGAACAGTGGGTAGAACAGTAATACGGAGGGAAAGTTTGCCAAGTGGAAATCTGCTCGCGGGGAGAGCTCTTCCTTCCAAGACAATCCTTCACTTACAAAAACTGAGCAGTAAAGGGGAAAGCAGCAGTGGAGAAGTGAGTCCAGCCGAGTCTACGACAGCAGTGGCGTCAACATCTGCTGGAGGTACTACTGAAATAGGCTCCCCAATAGCAGATATCCCTCCTTCCCCAGCGAGGTTGGCTGAAAGGAGTAGTTGCAGCAGCTCAACCACTGACGAGATTCTAGATTTTACATTCAGTCTTCCAGAGCCAGGTAGTCGTTCCTCTGGAAGCCCAAGAAGGAGCACGCTCGAAGCCACAGATGTGGATGAACTTTGTCCTGGTACAAGTATACTTTCCATGTCCCCAAATGTTGCGCACTTTACGCTTCAACAAAGCATAGAAATAGAGGACCAGCGACGTCACCTAATCCGTCAACAAACATGCCCTGTTGTGAGTATTTATGGGGAAGGAACTGGAAAGTTTGACAGACCAAGATTTCTCTCTGCAGCTGCAGCAGTTAGTCCAACACAGGTTGCCTCCTCATCCATCATATCTCAGCATCGGGGGAAGAACAAAAGTCCTGAGACGGGGAGTGGAGGTAGCAGTGGTGGTGAAGAAGGGGCTGTTGGTGGAGCGCCAATGGGACACGGGCGAGGTAGCGGTGGAAGCAGCTCCGAAGCGATTATGGCATGTGGTGTTATATCAGAAGAAGGGGATAGAGCGAGTGGTGGCAGCTCAGCTGAAGCCAGTCCCTTGGAGATTTTCGTTCAACAATTTCCACCTGGAGCTGATGATAATGATGGTGAAGCTCCGAGACGAACCAGCAGCACTGGTAATCTTGACTCTGACCAAAACTGCGATCCAGAGCTGGGCTGCTGTTGCACGTCATCGTCTAGCGAAAATTGCCTGCTGATGAAATCCTATCAATCGAGTTTTACCAATTATCAAGATCATTCAGAAAATGTGGAAATGAGCAGAGCAGAAGTAAGTAGTGTGTCTGCTCCCGGAAATAATTTGCAAGACAGTTCCACTCAAGAGCCTTCTTCCTCTTGTAATCTTGTTGGAGAAAGCAATTTTAGAGAAAAAACACATTTCCATGAGATTCAGCAGAGCGGAAAATGTTATAGAGGGGTAGGAGAAGGATCCTCTTGTTTCAACGACAATCATGATGTAGATGCTGACGAACATGGCTTGAAAGATGAAGCTAGCAAAGACCAACTGAACCGTAATGTAACGGATATAGTAAACACTCAAGGAATGACTAGAACTCAACCACCATCAACTTTCACGACGGGAGAATTGGGAGCTGAAAAAAATAGCGTGGGCTCTTCACCAACTCAGGATATCTCAACCCAAACCGAGTCCTTGTTGGAAAAGGAAAATTCTGAGCCTGGTCCAGATCTAGGGTTGGAAGAAGATATTCTACCTCAGCACCTTGTTCCTGATGGTGCGACTAGCTCGGAGTGTGGTTCCACCGCAGTCGAAATTTCTCATACAGCCACTAACACTATGTCAACATCCAGAGGTACGTCGACCAACTCTGCAAGTAGTAGTAGTAGTGGTTCCTCTTCAGCCAACATGAATCGACTCGCTACACTCCTTATGTGGAAAAACAACAGGCTTTGGAAGAGCTTAACGGAGGAGGATCAAGAAGAAAATCCATGCATATCAGATTTAGATCTTGAAGAGAACCTTTCCCCCACTTCCTTTTACGACAGATGGAATGTGAGACTCACAACTACTCAGCCAACGCATCAAGTAAGCTGTCAATCCATTCATTTTCCTAAATTAGGACGATATATATTTCCCTTGTCGAATTAAGACTGTCTGCTTTCACCTACAACTTTTGTTTCAGTATTTGCCCCTTTCAAAATTTGAGTTTGATTTATCTAATTTGTTATTTTTTTTATTACTCCGAACAATTTCTTGTACTTAATCAACGCAAGTTCCACAGTTGTGTCTGTATGTTATAACAAGGGATGTTAGCAGCATGTTTTAATTCTGTTCACTTTATAGGGAATTGTTGGAGCAAGATTACAAATCAGACGTGGCTCAGCCCCTACCACAACTCCAACCCTAGCCTGTCGTGGTGCTCAAGACAGAAGATCTGATCCAACGCAATATCATTCAAGTTATATTCACTGTTTCGAAAAGAACAATAATCCTGGGGACCTTGTTGGTGGATCGGCTTATGCAAAACATGCCCAACTGAGGAGAGGGTCCGTCCCCGTTGATCTTATGCGGCAAAGTATGTTATTTCCTCATTTTTTTTCTATTCTCCAAAAGATTCGTTTCCAAGATAAATATTCAAAGTATGTAGTATGTTGCTGATGCATCCCAGTCCCAGCATATCAAATTTGTAGTCTGTAAATCGGATAATGAAAGCTAGTTCATGTACACCTGATACATACTACGTGGTGTGTATGACTTGGCATGGAAAACGATAATGTAGTATTCAATTTATTTTGTACGCCTCTAGCCATGTTGAGACCTATCCTTACATCATCCAATAGTAACAAGTCACAAATCCCCAAAACAGGACGACGGGGATCTTTACCCACGGATACAACCGTGTCAGGGGGTAAGTCATATTACAACACCACACATTCGCCATCAGATCAACTTAAGCTTCCATTTTTTTCTCGGAAGGATATATAGTTTTTCCGCTTTGCCTGTTTAAGTCTTGTTGTGTCGCATCCGCATTGCATGAGCATGATTTTTCTTTGGAACTAGATGGTTTCTATACATTCATAGAAATTTGATACGTGTCTCACTCATGTCTTTGTTGTTACAATGGTTTTTTTTGCAGAAGCATCATTCGCATACAAATGGATGCATGTTTTCCCATACAGCGAAGATGACAGCGTAATATCAATGAAAAGACGTAGTTCAGGTGGGCCTGAGCTGTTTGCTGCAGCTCAGCAAAAAATGTCCTCTACGGTAACAAACGTCAGGACATGGAAAGCACAAATCCTTATTGAGCAAATGAGCTCATCTGCCGCAGCAGCTACTTCCGCTTGTGGGTTTTGGCCAGGAAGACGTCGGGGCTCACTTCCAGTGGATGTGTATATTGCGTCATCCGGATCATGTTCTTCAGAATCTGAATCTTCTGGTAAATGTTTTTTCATATGAATTACATTAGCATGCTATTTTCTTATTCTGCTCCATCATATTTTAAATATTCTTTTTTTTAAATTGCAGCTGGGGACACAAGTGACACATAGCGTATAATAGCAGCAGTACTCAACCCCACAATCATCTCAAAAGTTCAAACCGTCATCATAATAATAAATAATATTTCCATAAAATATCAATAATTTCCTAGCATACATATTATGCCTTTACATCAAGTAACTATCTTGCAAGAAAAAGATCATAAAATATACATCACAATCAGCATTATATAGTAGCAGTTCACTTAATATTGATGGTTCATGAAAAAGACCTCCACTATTCTGAAATGGAGACAAAGCTTGCTCAAATCAATCAACTTGTAAAAAAAATAACTAATTTGCTATACTCAAAAAAATGAAAAAAATCATTTATCTAAAAACTATACAATTCAACCACACAAACAAACAAGCTATTCAAAAAAACAACAAGTGATTCTGCACACCTACGTACATACATTCATTGATGGCGATAACTTACTTAAATACAATACCCTGCATGTAGAGAGGTACAGGTGTAAAATAAAATAAATCTGCCAAAGGGAACGGTGCATTTACTTTGTTACTACATGTATAGGAAGATATAACAGATACTGTTTTGTTTGAAAGAGGCGACATCAATCACCTACAAATTGCAAGTACGTTTATGATGATGAATACATAGGACGTGACCAAACTACGCTTAACTCATAACACGAATAAACTACATTGATGATAGCAAATTTTGCTTTACTATGTAACAAGTTTAGAAACAATTTGGGTTTTTATTATATGACATGTAATCAATTTTAATCGACAAAGAACCTGCAAAGTAAAAAAAAAGAATATGAAATAATATATTCTGTCATCCTCAGCTATAACTATATAGAAAGTAGGTATATAATGAGTATGGGAAAAATGCTAAAGACATTATAACGACAACCCAGGAATAATAGAGAATCTTATCAATTTAATTCAGTTATCAGCTAGCGAAGAAATTACTTTTGTATACATTTCCCAAAGCTTGGAAAGTAAGTATTAACATGTAAGTAATTAAATGGTCGCTTTTATAGCATGAAAAATGAAGCCAATAACGGAGTGTTCCATATACACTAATGGAATACTGCACTCTAAATAAATAAATATATGAAAATATGAATGGATGTACAATGGCTGCAAATCGTACAGTTTCCGAGTAGTGGTATTATCATCACGGTAATTTTTTAATTGACTGTTTCCAATAATTTTATTATGAATCAGTACTTTTATCGGACAAGGTATGGCATGTGGCTTCCCAACTAAGGAAGTAAGTTGATAACCACCGAACATTTAATTGTATACTTTGCCATACGGTTTCAAAGCTTTTTTTGAAGTGATTCCAAGAACATTATCTTCTTCAGGTGTAACTTATATTTGTAAGTCAAGCTAATAAATGTCTGAGCAGGGGCTTCCCTACTTTCACTTTTCTCAGACAAGATACTATATAACAATGATCCGTACAACTTCAACGTTTTGAGATTTTATAATTTTCAAGTACACATACTTCCACCAAAAGGTACTAAAAATTGGGTGAAAACTTTGGTTCAAATCTGTGGGACTCAGAGATTTTAATTTTACTGTATGTAGAACTGGAATTGAGTAACATAAAAACTCAAAGGCACGCACGTTGTAGCGGTCTGGAGCTAAAAATTAAGTTGGTGGTGAACAGTGAAGGATATACTTAAACCTATTGCTTTTATTGAACCGACAGGGTCCTACGCTAGAGGTTAAGACAGTTTTGTAGTAAGCTTACTGTTTCTCAGAATAATGTTATCATTACACACATATTACTTCCTGTATCCCCATTTACTTCCTTACCTTGTAGATTGAGCCTTCATTTAATGGAAAATTATGGTAAAAAATCTGATCAATTGTATAAGATACATAATATAGTTCTACATAAATATACTGATATGTAAAAAACATGGCAAATCTCGTACTGAAAGCAGAGTAGTAACAATATACCGTAGTAGCTACATGATAATCGTAAAATAAATGTGTATAAAATTAATGAGATATTTTAGCAGTGGATTATTACAAACTCAGAATTTGATTTCGATTACAGTCAAGACAAGTTTTAGGAACAACAAAAAGTTTTTGCAATTTAGATACATGTATAAATAATACATACTATTATTGTAATAATATTCCATACAAATATCTCTTTGCTGCTCCAAGAGAGCAAAGCAGAAAGACTCCAAAATCATGGGTTGTGACCCCCTGTACATAGTCTATAGTAAGAAATCTAGATTTGTATGAAACAATGAAGATTTGTCATTTCTAACAATATTAAGGTTTACAATTACGAATTAAGTATCACAAGCATTTACTTTATTAAGGGAGCAGATTATCGATGATGCTGAAGTATCAAAAATCAATAGCTTTCATAAATATATAATCTTAGTTAGCTGTATACATTATGTGTATGTTACTCTACATTGTACACAATATGGATGTAAATTGTGCAATGTATTATATTTGAAATATTATTATTTAGTGTTTTTATATTATACCTAATGTAATTTTAGTACGATGTATGCAAATGACAATCAAAACAAGCTTTTGGTAGTTTTATTAACGTTTACTTTCGAATGCTCAGCCGATTTATTCAATCAATATATATCTGTAGTAATAGTATAACTTCTCTTTGATTGTTGGGAAAGCAGCTAAACTGTAATACGTGTACAGATCACGCCAAGATCCACGCACACATATAAAACTCGTAAGAATGAAGAAGCACGCGGTATTTGATGAATAGAATATGAATAGAATAGCTCATATAAAAAACTGGGTAATAATGACAACTACATCCATGGCTGACGCTGTAGACAAATTATAAGTGAAGAATCTCATTAGTTAGCCATATTAAATTATATTCCATGGGTTAGTATATAGAACTATTGAAACTCTGTTGAAATGTCAGAACGCAATATATCTAGTAACCCTGTACAGAAAGCAATACCCATCCAAACTACAGAACAGTTTGTTCAATAGGTAAAGATTATTTGTGTTGACTTGTGTAGTTTTAGCTAATCAATAATAAGTGCTAATTACATACATACACTTAGGAGACACACAATCAACAATGATCAGAATGAACTTGGGAAGCCAACAATAATGATTAATGATAGAAGGCAAAATGTCGACAAAAAAGGATCAATTTTAATTGTTGTGTTTTTGCTTTATAAATGTCATTTTATGTGTTTTTTCCGAATGTTCAGTTTTAAAGTAAAAGCACAGACATGCCCTCCGCTATGCATACTATATAGCAGCACACGTTTATCCTCAATTGTATTGCTACAAAGGAAACTATTAATAGTCTCGAATGTCTTTGAGGATAAAACTCAAGTATTTATTTACTGGCTCGGGCAACGTCACACTACTGACGTATTACGACTTCATTCATTCCACGATCTACGATACTGTCAGCAAATATCTTGAGGTCGTTTATTATTTGAGAATGGGAGAAATCTTTCTGTATGTTTGCATAGTTTTCTTTTTGTATTTTCTAATGGTTATTATCTGAATATGAATATACTTATACTTAATGGAACATAAAAACCTACATAGCGATAGGAAAGCATATTGCGGATGTAAAGAGAAAGACCTTTTATCATTTATCTTTTAGATAAAAAAATCTTACCATTGGTTATCGTAATTATGTTCCTTTTCATATCGAAATTTTGTAAACCTTCCATTTAATCTTTTTCCTAAAAATACAAAACAAAATATGAATATATAAAACTTTTAAACAAAAACATATTCTTTATGAATGCTTCGGTATAACCAGAAACAATATCAATTTCAAAAATATACATGACATTAATGAGTTGAGTTGAGCTAAATCACCAATTTGACCCTTCACATATTATTTTGGTATTTCTTCCGTATACAAAAAGTATTATATTTGTGTGCAAGCAGGATCATAAAGTTAATGTAAGTGATTGATTGCTGTTATATGAAGTTTTATTAAGTTATGCCCCTCGGTCTACTAGTTAGTTCCGCTATATATGTTCTTCGACAATGAGTGTATGTAGGTAATCAATCGGTCGGAAGTGACAAACAATATACATGATTTATAGAAATGTACTGCATTTAAAGTAATCTAAACAACATATTATTAAAATATCTGAGAAAATATTTAAGACAAAAAATGCGCAAACCGTAGTATACTTAAACATACTTGAATGACCTGTAGCAATTATTAACTAGTCAAAAATTAAGTTAATTATTTAATCGTGTACAACTGTAGTGAAAAATTTTTTACAATGAAGTTTTCGTAATATTGTGGCAGATTGAAACACGAGGCAGATGAAAATAAAACGTTTTTGATTATCACTAAAAACCAGCTAAACACGCAGTTTTTGAGCTGTTGAATTGATATGCAACTTCATTTTATACAAACATAACCTCGTCTTTGCATAAAAGGAAATCATTCGTTACCGGTGTATGATCCTGTGTTTCCTTTCTCCAACTTTCACCTTGTTCCTAGCCGGATCTCACGTTACCCCATGTGATTGCAAAGGTAAGTGAAGCCTTCACTGTGAAGGGGTCAGAGTTCCAGAATTTACACATTTCTAGTTCACAACCCTCGCTTGTATTCATAAGATGACACACCGGACATCACAAATGGCTTTCCATTCCAGCAGTAAGTTTGCAATCCAGTGAAATAAATGAATAACAATCAGATATTATGTACTATACAAGGTTGGATATTTTAATACAATTCGGTTTTCGATTCCAAAATTTCATTTATCTACGTTTCATTTACAATGAATTTTACCTTCATAACTTAATTTCTACTTGCATTTTACATGCACAATATATTATGCAATTTCCGTGTCAGTCATCTCCTCTACAAGATTTTATATTTTTAATGCGTCCGTTCGTGTATTTCAATGTAATCGACTTAATGTACAACTCGAACAAAGGTAAACATATAACGCAGCGAAGTAATGACTAGAATCTATAGTACATGAGCTTCATCTTGAATGGAACTTTGCCATATATTCAGCTTTTATCGTTTCCCGTTCATTTGGTCTTGGCATTGATGGGCGAATACCTCTCATGCGACGATCGGCTTGAACCTTGTTCTAACAAATAGGGTAAGTAAAGGTCATTTAGTTAGCATGCAATTAAGAGGAAATAGTTTAATGTACTTGTAGGGAGGTTAACTTTCACTAACCCAGAACTCCTTACAAGCTTTGTAATTGGCAAACGTTTCTATGCACTTGTCCTTGTTGTAATTGTTGTCCGAAAGGCATTTATAGGACAGGTTCTGCTCCTGTTCAAAGATAACCCATTTCATGTTACAAACTTGTGGTTCAAACAATCAAAATGTTCCATTTTCAGAATCGAAAGCTCACCCTCAGACACGGATTATTTAACTCGCTAGTTTGCTTTGATGCCGTTTCAACAATCAGTCGTCTTTCCTCCTTGTTGGTTGATTTAGGTAAGTCGGCTGAATTTTCAAACATTATGGAAACTCAGTTTGTACCGAAGACCTATTTTGGAATGGAATCCTTTCGTTCCGAAGCAAAATTTAATGAAAACCAATACCCATCATGAACCCAAATTAGTAACAATTTGATCGACTAAACTAAAATGATTAGATTAAGTTCACTTACGATTAATTAGTTGTTTTGGTTTACCAGAGGAAGATGTACGAAAGATATCATTTTGATAAACATTCATCAGATGAATATATATAAACACAAAATTTCATTCCAAACAAACATCACATGGTAGGTGGTCCGCATGTATAGTGTGGTAAGCGACTTCACTAAAGATATTTCCACTTCGCCCCTTTGCGTGAGCGGAATTTCGGTAGCATTTATATGCATGTGCTTTTAGCTGAATACATGTGGCATATCATGGCTTAGTCTGCATGCTAATGTGATGTGAACGTGTTGACATTTCGGGGAAAATGTTAATTAAACAGTTGTAATTAAGTGGTCAAACAAACAATTATTAAATGCGTCTGTTGGTTAGGGTGTGCGTCACCCTGTGTCATTTTTGTTTTGTTAAAATTTGTATTTAAAAGGGCTAGAGGTACAACTTTGTTAATTAGCTAGCCTTCTTTGGCCGGCAATAGCTGACCTCTAACTGGTTTACTGGGTTCTAGTAAAAATAAACAATGGCGACTACACTTCAAAGACAGCTTGCAGCGTTGGCTGATCCAGCGTCAACGCTTTTAAACCCGGAAAGGAGGAAAGTTTCCATTATTTTCACGTCACAGGAAGCTGCAAAGTTTGACAGGGAGACATTTTACCAAATAGGTAAAATACTGATCATATTGTATTACTATCTACTGCTAAACTTCACGCTAATTAATGGTTACGCTATAAATTTTAAATTCTGTATATCGGCAGGCCTGGAAGGGTTGAACGAGTTGATAGCCATTTCCCCAGACCTATTTATACCATTCCGCAACAGCATTTTGTTCTCGGATGCTTACAAACAGTTTGAAAGAGCTGTAGAAGACGCTGCTGTAAATGAGCAGTTAGATCAGACGGTTGATAAATTTTTGATCACGTTGTCTCCGTACTTGATGCTGAAGGCTTCACTGAAGTGTATGGAATGGCTGGTTTACAGGTATAGTTTATAAACCAAAGGTGTTTGGACTGTGTATTTTTAGCTTGTACGTAATGCTGATTGTAAATGAGTTAATTTATGCCAAATTTTTAGATTCCACATCGAGAGGTTCAATGTTGCAGCTATCATCGAATGTATTATGCCATATTATGATACCAAGCATTTTGTGATGATAATTCAGGTTTAAATACATACATTAGATGTAAAATGTATTTCTTTCGCACCCCTTGACCACTTAAAACTAATCCTGACCTTCGTTGAATTCAATGTCATAGATTCTTCAGTTTGGTAGTGCTCGAGATCCAGTAACTGTGGAATGGGAATGGCTTATCCCATGCATAAAGTCAGCAACTGTACTCCGAAAAGCTACATTATATGGAAACGTCAACGCCCCATTTGTTATTTGGCTTTTTGAAACACTAAGAAAGTTTTTGGAGGTTAGTTTACCTAGTGTTCATATTGTTATATTAGTATATATTAGTATCAGTTCAATAATGGTTTGCACATTCCTTTGCAGATACATCAATCTCATCCGGATAATCTTTCTACCTATTTGGGATTCATGGTGTCTACAATCGTAGGCATTGTCACTAAATTCAGTCGTGAGTTTTCCATCAAGAGTCAGTTCCGTCAAATCAAAAGCAAGAAAACTGTGGTAGATGTGCTGTTAAGTCAGATACATGCACTCTTTGAGGATATTCTAACCAAGGAAAGTTTTGAAGGTGCACGCAATAACCGTGAGGTGTATTCCGTAGCTTACGTTATCATTGCAACGATTGGAATAACGGCTGAGGAGAACCCCGAGATTGGAGGAATTTTGGGATCCCAAATCAAACGCATATTTAATCTACTTATTAAAGTAATGAACGTTTTATTATAGTCAGTTAATATCAAATGACAATGAACTATAACTTAAGTTACTAACTATGTGTCATTCTTACAGAACCGTAATGTTGCGTTGTTGGAAGAAACATATATGCTGATTGATCTACTGGTCCATCATATTTATTTTGAGTGGACCTTTAAACGTCCCATACCATTCCAGAAAGCCATGCATGATCTGTCCCAAATATCCGATAAATGGGATGTTTCGAAAGTTACAACCAGGCTAATTTTGGCAAATGTTTCTCAAAGGGATATTTTAAATCCAAAGATGGTTTTCCACTGGCTATCGGAAATCCAATTGCCTCCTGAAACTAGAGCTGAAATTCTTAGCAAAGCATACTTTATTTATAAAGAAGAAGGCACCAGAATGGGGTCCAAATGTGCAAAGAATATCTTAATGAAGTTCGAAAAGCAATATCCAAGTGAATTTGAGATGGCTTGCAAAACAGATGCAACATTTGCTGATGATTTGGCTAATGTGAAAAGTGGAAAAAACTTTTTATTACTAATCGACCATCCTGATGCCAACGTACGAGCGAACGCTGTTAGAAGGTTGTTAGTTCGTGCTACGGCGAATCCCCTTAAATCCCGAAGTGGGGTTTCGAAGAAACCAGCTATAAAGATACAGAAAACTTTAGTTCCTGATCAGAACCCAACAGCCATTGCTTTGATTCCGAAATTTACCGATGAAAGTCCATTGGTAATCATTTCGTTATTGAAGCACAAACTTAGCAAGCTGCTGAAAGTTTTTAGCATCCAAACGCTTTTGCAAGGGTGCATCAGTGTTGCAAAAACTAGCAAAGATGTGGAATCTGTGCGATTGGCTGTAAGAAAATTGTGTGCTTTAGCAAAGAAAACGAGTGTGAATGAGCAACTAGAAAAGCAGGTAATGGAATAAATAACACCAATAAGATTTTTTAAAATCATTTCAGGTTGTACGTGACACGTGAATCTTTAAAACTGTAAATTTGCTTCTTAATTTAGATTCTGAGGGTACTAATTCCGTACTTGTTCCCTCGTAAAAAGGCTGGACTTTTAACTGCCAAGAAAATAATATGTAGCGCATTCGCAAGTGAAAATAAAGTCTTGCGTGAATACCAAGCATGTAAGTTTTATAAATCTATATTGTACGCATAACTTACTTGTTTTAAGTATGGTCAAGTTTAAATTCATAAATGCTTTTGTATATGAACCAGTGGCAGAATCCCTTGATCAAATAACACCTGAAAAATTTTGCTGCCACTCTTACAAAGTGCTGACTACGTTCAACGATGGATCCTTGATCAGTGATTTAAGTTGTGCCAGTGCAGTTGATTTAACAATTGCGTTTCTTCTTATGGGAAATGAAAGCAATTTGATTGGATTGTTGGACACTGCATGCACGGTTGGTAGTACAGTTCAGACAGTTACGCGTTGTAACTTTTCTATCAGTTTTAAACTTCATTTTTATTTGATTGATTATGTACAGGGTATTATTCAAAGCTCATCGGATTTTCCTGTGACCCCTGCGAATTTCTCAAAGTGTTTACTGACTGCAGAGAAGAGAAATTGCGTTAGTCTTGAACTGATTCTTTCGTCAATACTGAAGATGGAAATTAATACCATTGCAAACCAGTTGAGTGTCATGAAATTTGTCTGGAGCATTAGTGAAAACGAAAATAATCGTATGACCACCTTGAAATTTTGCAAGATGTTTCTGAAGGTATTATTATTTTTCATTTATAGTTTTAGTTCTTTGATTGGGATTTTTGAAAACTTAATTTATTACATTGTTTCAATGCAGAAAATTTACCCAGATCCAACCGTTCAGTTCTGGTTTTGGCTGACTGCTTTGCGAGTATCATCTACATTAGAAGAAAGCAAACGGGTCGACTTTTATGTGGTTCGGTGTTTGCAATTCTTTACAAAATTCATTACCGAGCATGGAATACCAGCTCGATTAAATTCAGCGAGTGAAACAACGTCAGCGGACGAAGAAATGGATACAACGAACGCCGAGGATCCACATAGACCGTTAACTAGAAGTCAAGGAAAGGCTGAAGACGTAAATCTTAGATCTGGAAAAGCCTCTTCTAAAT
This sequence comes from Orchesella cincta, assembly GCA_001718145.1. NCBI lineage: Eukaryota > Metazoa > Arthropoda > Collembola > Entomobryomorpha > Orchesellidae > Orchesella > Orchesella cincta. Next base: position 48,539 of record LJIJ01000625.1, on the reverse strand, counting down.
TGTCGAAACGCCACCGTGAGCAGGATGCGTCTCAAGATGGAGTTTCTCCAACATGGTGTCTTCTGGAAATACTATTTAGTAAATGTATTCAGCACCCATCTCAGATTATACGACGCTTATGTGTGAAATTCTTTGAGGTGATTCGAAAGGTGCCAAAGTTATCTGTTGATTGGGAAGAACTTTTGGCTAAAGTATTAGCTTATAAGAAGGAAATAGTAGCTGACAGCAGGTATTTTAACATTTTTATAACATTAATGTAATTTGTGTGGTCTATATGTGATTCTGTTTATGAGTTTGTAATTTCTTATCTCAAAGTCAAGCACCAGTTTTGATTGGACGTGTGATCGTTGACGCGAAACTAATGTCAGTCAGGTCACAGATTGTCAAAGCGTTGAAGAGTGAAACCGTAGATCAAGAAGTCTTTATTGGATTAGTCAATATTTGCCAACACACTGGATCAATGGTAAACTAACAATTTTCACAATGAATGGAGCATGCAGCATACGATACTGATTGAGTTTAACACTTTGTTGTACCGCTGCTTTAGATTTATGGTGAGTTGGAACCTATGATCAAAAAGTTACTGGATACCGATATAGAGTCGCAGCAACTGCAGGCGCTATTGAATTGCTTTGAAGCTTCCCCCAAATCCATTGAAATTTTGCCAAAGCTATTACAGAGTAAAGCCTGTACTAAAACTGTTTTGCGAAAGTTCAATAGCCGTTTGTTTAGCAGTGAGAGCCCTGGATTTAGAAAACAACTTTTTGGCTTAATGATTGATTCTGCTGTAGATTGTAAGGTTCCGGAGGTACGACCAGTCAATAAGTCAATGTACAGATATACTATAATTGTTTATATTAATAGTAAATAATACTAATGAAAATGATTGTTTAAACAGATTAAGCTCGCTATTCAGCGATGTGTACAGAAATGGGAAGTAGAATCCTCGCTGATATCAGAGGAAATCAAAAAGTGCATGAGTGCTGAGCGACGAAACGTATCTGCTTTCGCAGCGTCTAGAAAAGAACAGAAGGAACATTCAGGTAAAGGTGAGGATGTTAGCGACTGGAAAGGAAGAACTGAAGTTGTGTTGGAATTCGTTCAGGGAATGAAGAAACTAACGGAGAAAAAGTTGCTTCTAGCACCCTTGTTTCGTGTTTTAAAACTGTAAGTTAATAATGGATTGTGTAATCAGTTCATCATATTAAGTTTAGCAAGTTAGAATAAGTTGTCATCCCGTAAACTATTATATTGTATGTTTAGATGTATTTCTTTGGAGGAACAGTCTCCCGTCGAATATCTGAAGCAACTAACATTGACTGCCCTGACATTATGTTGTGAAGAAGACAGCGATGATCAAGGCGACAGTAAGTATTGTGCAGTATTTACACTACACAATTCGCCATCAGTTCTGTTTTCTCAGCTCTTTTTCAAATGTCATTAATGTAATTATTATTTATGCGTAGGTGGAACGTTTCATGTGGAATTGGTTATTGACTGCTTGCGGTGTTCACGCAACCCGCAAACTCATCATCACGCGTTGATACTTTTGAATTACGCGTCAAAACGGTTCCAGGTATGTTAATCTATCGCATTTAGTTCATTAGAAAGTCAATATAAAAAATGAGAATATACGTATGGGTTTTTATAATTAATTAATTATTAACAATTTTACGTGGTTTTGTAGGAGCAAGTTTTACACGGGGTTATGAGCTTGTTTACCTTTATGGGGAACTCAATATTACGCCAGGACGATACTTACAGTACACAACTGATCCAACAAACTGTTACAACTATAATTCCTGCACTTACGAAAGCTGGTAAAGGTGGTCATCCGCAGTTTTCAAGGACAGTAGTCTCAGGCGGAATTTTCAGAGTTTTTGCATCTGCGTTGCAAGACATTCCCGTTCATCGAAGGTTGCCAGTGTTCACATCTTTGGTGGAAACTCTAGATCCCGAAGAATGTCTATGGCAGGTCTTAATCATCATTGTTGACAATGCTCTAAACAGGGATAGAAAACGGTATAAAATATGATTTAGCATTACTAATATATTACGATGAAATACTTTGTAGTAGAATAATTGAATAAATCTTCTTTCAGGAGTAATTTAAATGCTGACTTGGAGCTTGCAACCGATTTAGCCTGGTCATGTGAACCTGCAACAGTTTTGTGCAGTTTGGCCAAGGTTTACGACTTTTTCAATGCAATGTCGGAGGTTTATCAAAGTAAGTATTTTAATGTTAAGAATATTTCATGCATTGATCATGAATCGTAACTAATACATATTTTATTCCATTTTATCATGTTCTATTTTAGCCTCAGTGTCTGAAGATGGTTTTAGAAATTTGAAAAACGGTCAGTCTCCCGTGACAAAAGCTGTGTTTGATTTCTCTCGGAAAGAGAATTATCGTGATATCCAGTTGGTCATACACTATACTTTGGAGCTGTTGCTTAAAATTGCCTCTAAAGTAAGCTTAATTCCTCAAATGGTTATATACAAATACCTGAATTTGATTGCTAATTTTGCTAATATTTAAATTATGATTAATAGTTTGCAGATTTGGCTGATGTAAAACTAGAGTACGACACAGTTATTGAACGATGCTTATCTTTCTCCCGCATTGTGTCTGGATTAGCAGAAGAAAAAATATTCCGTCTCATTGCTCATAAAAACTTTGAAGTGATGGAAAAAATCAATGCTGTCTTGGAAGTCGAAGATTTTGTTCGAGTAGTGTCTGGTATCTTAGAAAGGAATGACTTTGCCATTAAACGAAAAATACTTGACATGTTAAATCTGCGACTCACCCAGAAGGTGCTTATATGAATACACTATATATATATATTAAATACTATACATGAAATACATTGTCCACCATAAGTGTTCCTCGTATTTGATGTTAATTAAGTAATTAATTTTCTGTTTTTAGATCGAATGGTTCGGTGATTTGAACATTCTACTTGGATTACTAAATCCGTTACTCAAAGTTGCCTCTTTGGACCCAGCTTCAGAAGAAGTAGTGACATTGGTTCAAACAGCATTCTTAGCGCTGAAATTAATTGCCAAACATTTGGCATTTAGTCATCCGGAAGAATTCGTCTCCGTATTTAATTTAGCGCTGTCATGTGTAGCTCATGAAAACCATCTGCTATGCGCATCGGCACTGCTCTGCATGGGTGAGCTCTTCTGTTTGAAGAGTTTATTGTTGCCTAAGCTTAATGTGGTGACCTCAGGAATTCTCAGAGCTTTGAAAACATCCTCTAAATTACATGGCGTGTCCTTGGATTATCAAACTAATTCAGAAGAAAACGGAGTGGATTCAAATGAAAATAATGCAGAGGAAGAAGCCCAGGTGCGTCAAGACTTGGATAATTCACTCACATCCGCTCATCTGCTCTGTATCAGCACCATCGCCTGTATGAACAAAATGGCAGAACAACTTGGAACTTTTATGGGATCAAAGTTTTTGAAGAAAGCTTTGATTTATATTTTAAAAATCGATTCGCAAATAAGTCTAGGAGACATAGGTGGTACACGCAAGAAAACGTTTGATCAAAGGCTTCGAGTTTTGCTGAAAACCATTGCTACTAAAGTACCAGTCAGAAACACCTTGATACCCCTTAAGGGAACATTTCATTCTTTGATTGATAAACCTCGAGCTACGAAGGCTATCATGTTTGCACTGAAAGAGTCATTGCAAGCAACATCTAAACCCGACTTTGGATTGATACTTCCATCATTATGCGACAGTTTTGTTGAAGAATTTTTGGTATGTCGGGATCATGTTAATAATAAGTCGCAGGACTTGAGTGGCCTAGATGACGTGAAGATTTCAGAAAAAAATCAAGATATCATAGCTGTAGAGGACAGTGTCATCGACTGTTTGATATCAGGAGCTGTACTAAAAATGTCTGAGGGAACATTCAGACCTTTCTATCACAAATTGTTTGATTGGGCTCGTGATAGCGATCCTCGTTTGATAACTTTTTACAGGTATGTCTCATTTATATGGAATTAAGTTGGGAGTACTGATAAAAGAAATAATTATTTCTAAATGGTTTTGCTATTTTTAGATTCAGTGCCTCAGCTGCTGAAAGACTGAAGAGCTTATTTGTGACATTTGCTGGTAATGTTATGAACGAAGCCGTGAATTGTCTGAACCGCAACGTTGAGTTAACAAAAGGTGTCCTTTCGCTCTTTTACCATTTATTCTGTAACGACCGGGAGGGATTCGTAACAACAGATCGTTTCAATGCTGTTGTTAAACCATTAGTGGATTTGGTAATAACATGTTTCATTATTTTTCAAGTTAACACAATGTGAAAGTAGGCCATCCTAACATATGAATGCAATTTTTAACTTTAACAGCTGGAGTCGGACTTTATTCTCAACGGACATATTGAACTAAAGATCCTCAGTGACACCCTCATCCAACTAGCCGTATCATCCAATGATCTTAATCGTTGGCAACATATGATTGATTTGATTTCTTCAAAAACTCATAGCTCAAACAAAAAGGTTAGATTAAATGTGGTGGCAACTCTGGAATCAGCAGCAACTGAACTAGGAAAAGATTTCCTGCCATTGTTACCCCCAGTTGTTCCTTTCTTGGCTGAGTTGATGAATGACGATGAACCTGAAGTGGAATCGGCCACTCATAAAATGTTGTTGAAATTAGAAACTATTGTTGGAGAACCACTTCAACCATATTTTACGTAAATTTGTTTTTATTACTTTAATCATATTATTTTGACAAAATATACTATACTACACAGTTATACTGTCTAATCGCCGACAATAAAATAATCGATACTATAAAGAAGCTATCTAGTACTTACGATTAGTCAATTCATTTCGGCCATGTATAGCGTAATTTAGATTTGTACACACGAGCACCTATGAATTCCATAAAGGACTTGATCTTCTTGCTGGCTCTTTCTGCTGGTCTTGTCAAAAATGAATTTCCACAAATTGTTAATTTACCAGATGGCTTCTCAAGGCTTACATCAAAAACGTTTTCTGCTTTTGGGATAGCTACAAAATGAAACTCTCATTAATTATTTAATCAAGTTATTACTACTTTGACTTTATGCTTTTTATGCAATCTTACTCTTTGCTGAATTGCTTCGAGTTACAATTACAAATACACTTTTCGTCTCCTTTACAACAATGCCTTCCAACCCGATGTAATCTTTACAATTGGCATCAACAACAGTTAGGTAGGCTCCGTGAAGGTCGATCCTGTTAAGTTTTAGCTGTATTTCTTCCCGTCTTACCTCATCACTGGAAGATATTACAAATACGGTTTAAAAATCCTAATACGCCCTGTTAATTATTCGTATACTATCTTACTTCAACAAATCGGCAACGTATGCTTTCCACAATTCATTCAATTGGACAAAATTGTCATACTTCAGACTCCTAGGAATCAGTTTTTCCTTTCTCCGTCTTTGCTTTCGACTTGACCCAACTTTCTGAACTTGCGGTTTTCTAGTCAAATATTTTCTCTTTGGTTCTTTTTCTTCCAAAGTGAAAGTCTGCCATAGAAAGTTATAAATTAGGAAAAACGGCCTAGTTATAACTATTTTTTATTTAGCTTTTAAAACTTACTCGTTTAAGTGTTTGTTCAATATTTCTCTGGAGTTTGGATGCTTTGGGGAAACACTTTTTTATATATTGTACAGTGATATCGTAGTCAGACTGATTGAGGGGCGTATCATCCAGTTTACCTCCAGGAAGAATTTTTTTGTAAAGATTACTAGATGTATTGGCTTCCATTATGCTAACTGAAACAAAAATAAATCGTCAATAAATACAATTATTATTTGCAACTCCTCGAACCAATTATAGTTAAATGAATGTACGATTTAACACACGACGAAAATATTAGCTTTTACCTAGTAGTAAACTTTCGCAAATTTTCTATAATAAAGATGCAAGGGCAGTAACCCGTATCGATGATTTAAACTGGTATGGTACGGGTTGAAATTTGAATTCCGAAGTCTTTTCAAATAGATATCCGTGGGTGTTCCAACAAGCATTAGTGGAAGAGCTGTCTTTGATATATTAGGTTTCAGAGATTTTGCCTACAAACATTAATGAAAGTAAGGTTTAACAAATTCCAATGATCAACATTCGAGACATGCAGTGGTAATTTACCACATCATTTAATAATTGAGGATTTTACTTTTTCGTAATGGATATGCGCTCGGGATGCGATTTCAAACACAGTATCTCGAATCTTCTCCTCGTTGGAAAAGCGGATAAAATTTTCTTGGGACAGTTTATGTTTTACAAGAAGTTCTTGAGGTATTAAAACCCTCCGTCTTTGAGCATTGTGCGGTATGCTTCTGATGAAATTTGATAACCCTATTGATTTCCCTAAATGACTAGCAGCATGATCTGCATCTACATTTTTAACACCTGTAATGTAGAGAGAGAAACATTTGTATTATTTCATATTATTTGGGGATTTGATAAAAGCAATGGTCAAAGGAAAAGTTTTCGCAAACCTAAAGCCTCAAGCCCTAAATATAGTACAGGAGACACAGATTTATCACAATACGTTTCCAAATCTTCTAAAGTTTTGAAGGCAGCATCAGTCATAACCTGTTCCCTGGCATCTATGAGATTAGTAAACCACTTCTTCGAAACAGTTTTATCCTTCAGGTTCTGTAAGTCAACAAATTAATTCTTATTACACAACGCAGTAAATATTTACACAACATTTATGTTACAAATTAATGCAATCGCACCCTGCTAAGTTCCAAAACTACGGGATGCCTCGGTAGATTTGTCGATGAGTTAGACTTGTTAGCGAAAACTTTATTAATTGCATCCCTCCAAAATGCAAGCCTTGCTAATCCAATGTCCTTTTGACTAACTTGGTCACGAATTAACGCGATCTCAACGTTGAAAGAACGGACTGCAAAGACGAACCCTCTGATATCCGCAGTCGGAAGCAGAAGAGCACAAAGGAAGTTTTCAAACTCGTGCTTCCTTTTAGGATAATGAAAACATTTTTTAAAGAGAGTTCCAGGATTCCTAAAGGATCATTTTCATTAATCATGTCAGTCTTACCTTACGAGCTCAGCACAATAAGAAGAACGACCAACGCCAACCTGCTTTTCCGGTGAGTTGCTAGACGCGTCCAAATTTTCCTCTTTCGAAGTTTCACTGTTCCTCACTTCATTTTCCGATTTCCTCTCCGCAGCAGAAAAATTTCTGGGTGCGCAAGCACCTCGCGAGTTTGAGTTAATTAAGTTGAGACTATTGTATCTAGCACATGAAAACAATCTGCAGCACTGCATAACTTATGGATCTCAAGGAAAATCACAAACCCACAGTTAGAATAGAGTCAGTAATTAAAATATTTAGCCATGTTTATTTTAGTGTTGATGTAAATTGCAAATCCAAAACAACAACAAACCGGGTGCATGTACAACGTGCATTGGATGTGTAAGTACATAAAAATATCCACTTCCAATCCTGCCGCTGACTTTGTTCTCCTTGCGTGTTGTCGATGTTCTTCGGTATATCAGTGTATTACACTTTTCGAAGCTCCTATTGTATTTCCCTATGCATTTTTAGGTTCGATAAGAATAAACCTCTCACCTGGATTTCCGGATAACCTCATCATGCATTGTAAGTAATCCTAAAATGGTTTTCCATATTTAGTTTGACTTGGCTCATGTAAATTTGCTAATCTTAAAAGGTTTGGGAAAAATCATTCAGCATGTTTTCAAATAAAATCTTGTTCCATAAGTCAGAAGTCATCATATAATGCGCAATGTATATACTTCAAGATATATAATGGAATGGTTGTGATAAGGTACGATACAACGCATGACTCACATCAAAACTTGACTTCAGTTGGCTCAAAAGATGTATTTACTTCTGAAGATGAAAGAAAAAGAGTAATTGAAACTTATTGAAAACTGGTTAAATTTATGAGAGCAATAATGGGTTTTTAATAGGGGTCTTCGTTTTGTATACCAGGGGTTCTCTATGTATGTATATTGCTTTTACCTACGTATTAACAGATCGTAATCGTAAGTACATATTATGGTCAATCTCCTTAACCAACTGTCCAGTTACTTGTTCTTTTTAAATTAAAAAACAATTTGTATACACATTAAAAAATCAATTATTGGTTGTGAATTACGAAGTCACCATTTGGTTAAAGATTAGGCAGAAAATTCATGCACAATTCACAATTGCACACTGCAATAAAGGTAACAGCACTGTCTGCACATAATTGCAACGGCTTCCCTTTGAACGATCTGTAACAGAAGATTATACAGAAACATTTTTTATATTGGCATGCATTTTGAGAACTGCATAGATTTGTTAACCTAATAGCGATAAATAATCAATCATCGATTTTGCTTTTCCATTTTGCATTTCTTTAGAAAGCTTACGAATCTGTAAAGTTTAAGAGATCAGAAAATCAAAATCGATTATGCTACATCATTATAATGATGTTTTTCAGGCTTTATGTATTCAATATTTTGTTAGTTTACTTTTGATACGATTTAATGGGTTAGTTCAGTTCAATGAGGCTACAGTTGTGCATAACTCCAATCTTAATTACCAACCGAGAAATGTATGTTTCATTTAGACCAACTATATTGTTACATTTCACTGAGACTCAGACTGGTTCAACAACAAGCCACCCACATTGCTTTAGCTAAACAATGACACATGTTACGACTACACAGAGTGTACCTACTTTTTGTTTGAAGATCATGAAAATGTTGAGATAGTAGAAACTACTTAAAATGTAAAAGTAAAGCAGAATGGCCTCGACACTCGATGTTTTATGCCTTTTCCCTTGATGTCATCGTTGGTATCCTGCATTACGCATAAGGTTGAGCCGGTGTAGAATTACGTACCATGTGGTGTAATGATTACACTGGTTGCACCCTACCTAGTTTTTGACCATACAATCTTGTTTAAAGTCAGGAACATTATCTCCTCGGATTAGAAAAATGTTGATACATAAACGTGGGAGGTAAGAGTTGGGTAAGTTCGAAAAATTATCAAACTATGAACTTGAAGTCCTAATGCATAGTACTTCCGTTTTTATTCAGTGTTAGCTAGAAAACTTGATGAAGGTTCAAGAACAGATTAATCTAGACAGGAGAAAATTATGGACTAAACAGAATGCAAAGATGTGTTCATAAGTTTTTGTTTGGAGCAAGTTGCATAATCAGGCATAATGTGTTACTTAGATTATTATAATATTTTATTACAGAATTTTGATTACTACTCAATCAAATAGATCAGTTAATGGTAAGCTCTCTATGTGTAGAACCTCTTATGTATGCACATTATATTTTAAAATGCCACTTCAAAATATAAATTAAATTTGCATTTCAACGGTCGAACATTTAAAGAAAAATGCAACCACAGCAGAAATGAGTCATTTTAACGTAAATTTACCTCTGGTCTGGTCGCATTTAAAGATTAATGACTTGTCACATGAAAACAGAGGGGCATATATTCCACGAAGCGAGACCACAAACTGTAGCTGAATTTTAAGTGATTTATTGCAATGTTATAGTACAATGCAGAGGATAAGCTAATATTTTACAGTTTGATAGTATCACTGGAATATATTCATGTTACAGCTGCAGACTGCGGAGGCAGGGCTGTTTTTCATGTAAATGACTAAATGCTTTCGAATAAAATTCAAGCATTAGCAATTTCGTGGAGAGACCAATCCCAAATGCGGTCTTGAAAAGTGTCATTTTAGTTCATAATATTATGCTGAAAAATTGCAGGGAGTACATCTGAGTGTTCAAGAGGTAGTGCATTTTGCCACAATGAATTAACGGACGAGAATGTGAAAATGACTGCCTTGGCGAGCAAAGCCTGTACACCAATGGTATAAAACCATTGACAGCTTATGCTAACTTGTTTTAAATTTTAACTATCCTATGAGTAGAAACGAGATCATAAAGTACTATGTACTACACAAATACAAACATTAATAGCCTAATTTTTGCTAAAAATTAAAGTTTAATTATGTCACACTGTCACCGCTAATGGTGTGGTATACTGTATACTTATCGTTATCTCTTTTTATTATTATAAAGTAGCATTTTCATACACAATTTAGTGTTCAAACTAAAGCCGCAACGTTGAAATCAAGTCCAAAATACTAACTGAACTGAAGGAGACGGTATGTTCAATAGACGCGTGAAATAAACCATCATCCGTCATGACATCATTTACTTGCAGGTTTTGAAAAGAGTGAGTTCTTCAATTTGAAAGTATGTATTGTGCATATGTCAGTCGTAGCAGCAATAAGCAGCATTTAAAACTTCCTTGAAGAGATTTCCCAAAACAATGCTACACCAAGTAGTGTTACGTTACTTGTCAGCCTTATTGCAATATCCATTGTGATGAAGAGTTGATAATACTCCTTCAAGTGAAGTTGATTGTGAACTAGTTGAGTAATTATCATAAATCCGACACTTTTCTCTTGTATGCCTTCTCTCAATCTGAATGAAATCGCAAAGGAGTAGTCCGTACTCTGAACTGAGAAGTAAGTTTCGCATCCAAAATGTTCACTTGGCAGATTCTGGGGTTGTGCTTAGATTGTTGATGACATGTATGTTTTCTAAAATCTTACGCTTGTTATAGAATGAAAGGAATCACCTACACGGTACTTACCAGCAACGTCTCTGGTTATACCATAGTGTAACAATGGAGTATTACGAGTATATAATGGTTGTATGTATGTATACATTAGCAATTAAGGTAACAAAATAAAACAAGTGAATGGTTATTTTAATGAGAATTGTGTAGCTGTTTGGAAGATGATATCGAAACATGAGTATTTCAGGCACATTACGCGAACTCACACTCGTGCATTTATGGTGCTACTCAGAGCAAAGGATACTTCGGCTGCTTGATTTGCAAAGAAAGGCCTGGCTCCGTCTTTTTACGATAAATAAAACTCAGGCCGTCTTTTAACAATCTTGCGTTACAGCCCCAGCTACTACCATTTGTCTCCAACTCGGAATGAGAATTACATCCATCCAACGAACCATTTACATGGTTGTAATAGCCTCTGGTTCAGCTTCTGCCGTTTTAATCGTCACACATTTATACTTTTTCATGTAAGAAAAATGGAGAAGTGTAAAAATGCAATAATCATAACCATAATAATAAAACGAGTCCTCTTCTTCTTTTCCCAACTTACAGAAAATGTATTGTCTTCGTGTTAGACTAGATTGCAGATTAAAGAGAGAGAAAATGTTTCTTAATGTGCGAGGACTCTGCGTACTGAATTAATATTATTAGGTTCGATAATTGCATTCCTCGTACTTGTTTTTCTTTATAAAAGACTCCAAGTAAAAAAATAGGTGGCAATTCTAATGAAAAACATCCGGGATGCTGAAAACTTTGAATGATATTTGATACCATACAAGTGGAAGTATAACAAAATGCATGTAAATGTGCTTCATCTCATCAGACAATAGACAAGGAACGGATATGAAATGTATACCTACACTATTAAATATAAGGTGGATGGTTTAAGATGATGCATAATCAAGTCCATCATCAAAACTCAAGGTGTATCTTCACAAGATAAATGTGAATGGTGATGGTGATTACTGAAAACGCAATTAATATTTGCATGCATGCAGAGTCAGAGTGAGATTCATTTCATTTTATGTTATGTACCCATTATAAATGTATTCATAATTTGCAATCATCAGCAGCTTCATTAATTAGTAAAGTAGTCACCGGAGTAATGTAGTGTTTTCCTAGCTTGTAAGTTCACTGAATAAAACGAACTAGTAGATACATTTCAATGGAAGAATTCCAATTGAGTGAGTAAAAGATGGGCTAATATGAAGCAATTTATGTGTGTTTAAGTTATAATTTGATTTTCTCCAAATGTTCCACCCACTTTTAAATAACTTGTTTAAGACGTTCAGCTCATAATTAAGGCTTCTTTACATAACAATCTAGAAAAACTTTCTTTCTTGTTTTCATCATATTATGGGCTAGTGTGAAGAAGAGACTGAAGAGTTGAGGTCAACGTTTAAAACGGGTAATCTCCTTAAAAATCAGGCGAACAACAATGGGATTATTAGGTTTATGAATTAGCAGATATTGTCAGCGTCTGGTAAAGTGACTGGTTCACTAGTTTACCTTTCACATGCATCGTTTCTTTTGTCTCTGATTGTAAAATATGCTAGGCGAATCTTGGCTCAAGCTCAGTAAACTTTGCCTAATGTTGCACAATACCCCTCCTCGAAGGTATGCACAAAAGACAAACATCTCGAAGTATAGATTTACGGGACTATTAAAAAATTAATTATGATTTTAATGATAATTGTAATAGCTGTAGTAAATTAGAGGAGGTTCTTAGCATACATCCTTATGCTAGATTTTCTACTTTTGTGTCTTTGTGATGTTAGGAGAGAATAGCCCGTTTATTGCATATGAATGGCACTCAACAACCGACGATTTTGCTATTAGTAGTCAACCATATAGCATCTGCATCGAGAAACGAACACATATTGCAAGGAAGAGGTTGAATCGTACTGTATTGTATGATAATTAAAATTACCTTGTTGGTATGTAAATGGATCTGTGAAAAAATAAAGGAAAAGAATGGAATTGGTATGCATGTTTTTTTACTTTCTGCCATTCATTTTACAATCATCATATATACAAAGTCCATTATGTGCCTGTGAAATGAATTACATACCTGTTGGTAATTGAAGGAAACAAGTAAAGACCAGAATCACTTAATGCATCGTACTTTAATTTTTTGGCCCTTTGCCCTGGAATGTTTCAAAAACATGTTGCTCTGCACATCTAGTTGTTGGTTGGTCTTGGTGGTGATAATGTTGGGTCGATGTTTAAGCTATTTAACCTTTTTAACAGGTTGATTCGAAAATAGTTTATGAGATGGTTTCTGGAGAAAACATTGTAATTTTGTTCCGTTCGCTTACAGGGTTATATTTGCGCATACATTCAGCCGGTAAGTTATGATTGTGTTGATTCGCCCAACAAAAATGCGGCGTTTGAGCTGCGTAATGTGCTTTTTTAAGAATAATTAGTATGGGGGAGACGTGAAAAGTGAACCATGCTATTCTGCGTACTCCCTGTAGTTTTGCATCATCTTGAAGAAAGCAGCGAATATCATGCAGATTTAGTTTCAATTTTAATATGTGCTTACCTACCATGAATCAAGCACATTAGATGAAATATTTGATATAGTTGACAATGGTCACAAGAGTGTAATTGTCATTTAATGACTCTGAGGGTTGGGTCATAGCCATCATTTCAGAAACTTTGTATTCCGCAAGTGAGTTTCCACTCATTTATAATAAGTCAGAAAGTCGAGGCATCCCAGGTGTTTTATGTAAACTAGCATGAGTATTGGAACTCACATATGAATGTTCATTGTACATAAAATTGCAACAAAAGACATTTAGTGCAATTTGAAATTGTAATTTTATTTTTTTCCCTGAAAGAGCAATATGGGGTCCGGAATTGTGTTACACTACTATAATAGTTTATGCTTTTGATAATTCCCTTGACTCGCTGACCAATGAAATATGAAAATCTGAGTGGAATCTTCACATCTTTCACAGCTGGTGATATTATTTCTTACTAAATGAACTGGTGAGATGGATCACTGCTTACATTATTTAGTTCGTAGGGAGTGGCCTGATATAAAAAATAACTGGTTTAGCTGAGGTGCTTTGCATTTAATTGCGCTATTAGATAATTGGCTAAAAAGTTAAGCTATATGCTAACGAACATTTTAAAGTGTTCGACGTGTTCTTTTTATGGCTACTAGATTTTTTAAATTCATGTTGTTGTGATTCCTTTCAGTCTGCCTCATTAGCAGACTGAACTCGCTGTCTTGATGAACTTCTTTTTTAAGCTTTAGTTTCATGCAATATTTGTGTGCAAAGGTCATTTTAATTCAATTTAATGTTATGTGAGCGTAATCAACAATTTTTAACGATTCTGCATTATCGCATTGCTAATCCCTTAGCAGAGAATGGATTAACAACTTTAGGAGAGAAAAAATATCAACAAGAAAGAATTCTGATTAGAATTTAATCTTCCGCATGAATCTTATTTTGTGTTCATCCCGTGATATACTGCAGTATATATATATATACTTCAAAGTATGCCTGAGAAGTGCAATCCAAATTGTAAAAAAAACTATATTCCACAAGAGTGCAATCCTTGTTACGCAATTCATCTTATATTGTTAGCTCTATACTTTCCTTTCATTTTGACGTGATTCATGAGTCAACATGAAGAATGTGATCTTCATACATTGAGGCGACCGAAAAGATCTTATTAAGCACTTAAACCGTGTGAGCTGCCCTAACTACATCTGTGATAAGATAACATATGTACACCTCGTGTATAAAACTGTTTCTCATAATTTTCTTCGTGATTTATGCGTTCATCTCACTGCTGGAGGTGCTTCTATAATGTGAAGAAATTTGCATAAATTTCTGCTCTATAATCATTATTTTTCCAAACCAAAGCCTTCCTTTCATTATATATCCTGAAAGAAAATAATATAATAAGAACACCTTTTCAATAGAGCATGAGGCAGGCTCTTATGCACACATTCCCATCAAGTACTTGCCTGTGCACCTTTCTCACAAGACTTAATTATTCTTTTGGCGTGCCTTGCAGGGAGTCTAATTAAAATCGGCGCTTGTAATAACACACAAATACCTGTTCCCCGTCTTCTGAAGTGAAATGCTCTGCTCTGTTCTTGGTTTTACCTGTCGTCCATCTTGCTACGCGTCAATAATATATATTGTTTGGTATGAAAACTTTAGGACCAATTGTTATTAACATATAATTATTAAGTTCGTGGCATGACGGTATGGTACACTACACGCAACGTGCTTATTTTCGTAGATCACCTCATGAAACAAACAAGGTATTAGATATGGGAAGCAGCCAGATCTACCACAAAAATGCACAAAAGCTTGTTACAGTCATTCTTTCATCATTATCAGCATCATTGTATAGAATTCCTAATTGTCGGCCGTACCGTAGCTCATTGTTAATGTCGTTACAATTGACAATGCAAAATTCTGGTTTAGTCGATTGGTTCATTAAATTGGAGCTTCATTAATTACAAGGGTTGCATTCAAACACTGAAAAGCTCTTTGAGACGAGAAATGATGAGGTTTGAAACACTTGCTTGATAAAAAATGCACATGCATATATGCATGTACGACACTGATAATGAGTGCGATACATCTTCATACATAATACAATGTTGGAAGCAAATATATACCCTGAAATACAAAGCAACTTTAAAACCAACTCGTTTCGATACAGTTTTTCAAAGCAGAATGATACTTGGTTTACAAATCTGTTCATTTGCTGTTGCTACATCAGTACTTGTACTACACTTCAAACAAAAAGCATTAAAACAATGTGATCTGATACAATGATATGATTTTACGACTTCTGCAACCTGCAACGCTGTTTAACTACCAGTTTCCTTCCTTGCTGGGTGTGGTTACTCCTCTTCAATCTAATAAAAACTCAACATAACGACCAACCATCCAATCACAGCTCCAACAACAAGATCAAAGCAGTAAAAAACTTGTTGCAGATTGCATTACAATATATAATAGCAGATGCTTTTTTGTGGTTTGGCTCGACTTCACGCTGCCCAAAAGCGAGTCAACTTCCTTGATGAAAACCAAAACAAAGCACACGAATAAAATACGGCTGAGAATGACGAGGACGTGAAGCGATATAGTTGCTCGTCTGGTTGGATTTACTAGTTCGTGATTTGCCGACAGAAAAAGGCTGGCCCAGTTTATAGACTGTCTATGGTAGAAAGGAGTTCGCATTTGTGCAATTGAGATCGAGAATATTACGCTGTATTGTAATGCGTTGGCAAACCAGAATAATAACTTCACCTTACACATTATGTTATAGCTCTGGGGGCGGCCTAAATAATAATTCTTTTTAGTCTGTTAACTATCATGATGCTGATGATGATGATATTCTGTTCGCACTACATACTACTGTTTACCACCACTAACGATTCACGATACTTATTGTGTTGCAATCTAGCCTTTGGTTGGATTGGTGTTTGTGTGGCTGATGGCTGTCTACAAAAACGCTTATAGGAATGACGCTGCAAGCTGCAAACTCAACACGGGACATTATCTCTGACAGAAGTAATGATGATGATGGTTTGCTTTATGATGATGGGACTGTTACACTAAATGGTTCAATCTCTCATTCAGCACACAATAGTATCATTTGTACAATACGGTGGCGCTCTGTCTATTTGCATCTTGCAAACATATTTCTCATGTTGGAGATCATTCGTCTGATGCTGAAGCACTATAGTTTTGAAGTGCATTCTTAAAGAACTTGGAGTGAAAAGTATTCATGCAGGCATACCAAATCGTGATGTTATTTCATGTGTTATTGCACTTCGATACACTTTTTTGTAACTATTCCACCGCACCAATATATTGTAAACATGCATGCCTTCACGCTATCAGAAGACAAAGTGCTCGTTTTAGGATTCATGTGTCCGTGCATTTAACGTTTTTGAGAAGGGAACTCCCACAACGTCAATTCAAGGTGTGTTCATGTTCTGCACTGTTGACTCCTTCATCATCTTTTTCACTTCATGGTCATGCATCGCTTACTAAATCAAAATGCATGCAGATACTTTTAATAGTCGTCAACAGTCAGAAACTAACTTTGCTGCCAATGATTCTGTTGCTGATGATGATGATGATACAGTACGGTGGTGAGAGTATATTGCCATTGGGCTCCCACTGTTTTTAGTGCACGTAACTTAATATCGTTTCTGCAATCAAGTGTGCGGATGACCGAACGTGTAGTACAATGTAAGAAACAAAGTGTTCTTGACTGATATGCTTCGTGGTTGAACAGAATTGTGTTATTGTTTGATATTCTGATGTTGCGTGTTCCTCCATAAAGGAAGCGAAACGTTTGTTAGATATAAAGATTCCTTATCCGATTCATTGGACAATTAACGGGAAGGGCATATTATAATGGCATTCTAGTTTATGTTCCTTGAATAATGACCGTTGGAATTTTGCACGTTATTCGTTTTGAAACAAACTCAGTGTTGGTTTTTCGACTCTGGGATTTGTTTCCATTGTTGGTGGTATTACAGAACTGTGTATCATTTGTCACGCTTTATATGAATGCCTTTCTTTAACTTTGTAAGTCAGACGAGAGACAGCATGACTTTTTATCATGTTTCAGGGAATTTCTCAATGTTTTCTTGATACATGTGATGTGTCAGCTTTTATTTTTGCATGTAGAGCTTCAAAAACGAATCTAGATGGATCTCTTCTGTTGAGATTACAGATTATTACGGTTAATTGATCAAATGACCAAATACAATGTGACTTTCTGAACAATAAGTACAGAACAGTTACTAAAATCCATACTTTACTTTGTGATTTGTTTAAAAACTACTAAAACGAATCGTGTTTCACTTGATTAAAGACTTGGTGCATAACATTTTGAGTCTGACGAGGGTGAGACTTTGGTATCCAATCCATAACTCCTTCTTTTACTACCAAACCAAGAAGAAAAAGTAATAGCCCTTTGGTAATATGCAATTTTCTCTTACTCCTCTTCAATTCTTCTCAATGGCAGAATCATGTTCTGGCAATAATGATGGTAATATTTTTAATTGCACCCCCTGTCAAAACTCTACCAAGCGCGAGGGTGGACACGAAGCAGGGTAATTAGACAGAGTTATTCGTTTACAAGGAAATCTTCTGACACTGAAAAGAACAATGAGAGTACAAGTGCATACGTGATTGCTACTTAAAACCATAGAGGATGAAATGTTTTTTCATATTTCACCTGTCAACATAGCATCATTCCCCTATATAGAGGTTGGAGTAGAAGTTGACTTACAAAATACTTTTCCACAAAAAATAATTATACCGCTGTGCTTATGATTTGATTCATATTTTTATGCAATTAATTGACAATTTTGATGAACATGGGCCTGAAAAGAGATCCGCACACCTAATTTGTCAGTTTGCTGTTGCAGCATGACAATACTTCACTCACGTTTGACTCTCAAGTAGCATAAGAAAACTGCTTAAATTAAGGGGGAAAACCTTTTAACTACTCATATCCTCACCGTATCCACAACCTGTGTATCGTGATGGTTCGGTTGCAATAACAGGCGAATCGCACAGATTAATTACGTGCTAAATTGATCTAGGATTATTTTCAACTTTCATTATGATAGCGTCTGCGTAATCACCTGCTAGCTTCGAACGATATGGTCATCAGCAAATAACCTGAATTTTACGTCAAACATATAAAGCAGCATGTCTTTGTCTGCTTCTCTGAATCCAAAAATCATGACACGATGCAATTTGTTTTTCCATCAAAATGATATGATACGGCTTCATTGCAATGATGTGATGATATTCTAGTTACCGACTCCTTCATGAGATTTCAAGGGTGATGGTGATGGTAATGATAATGATGAAATGTTGAAAGTTGTAAATCCACCCACGGTCTAGTCTAGAATGCATGATTCCGAAAATCTCAGTTGACAGTTTCTTGATTACTTGCAAGAGTGTTAGGTATGTGCAAAATGGCTTTAAATTGAAAATATGAAAAAAAGAATTCCACGAAGTCCGAGGTTAGAAAATAAGGCAAAAATTATTGAGAATGCATGCCTATTCTATCATAATTTTTTACATCCTACTTCTGTATATTGTATAACGGCATAAATTGTATGTCCATGCAGTCATTTCAAAAGGCGTGAGTTGTAAGAACGATGGGCTAAAAAGTTACAGTCAATGGTCGAGGTATTGACAGTGATGTTAAATTTTTTATTAGAACCATCCTCAGTTGTTGATAAACGGTATATTGTTCGGGCGGTTGGCAATCCTGAATTGTTTTGGGTATTGCTGTGTGAATGGGATTTGTAAGCAACAAATATACACTAATAAAAGTCACTAACTTGTACGTACTAATTCTTCCTTGGTCACCCCTTTTGGCAGGTGTGTCGAATATGTTTGTAGAGATAGGAACGACCAAGTTGCTGATACCACATATCGCGAAAATTGGGATGTGTCGGAAAATGTTTGAACTCAATAACAAAGGCAAAACCACTTACGAATTGTATCATTTGAAGTCTTTCAACAGTTCTAGTTCTATCTTTAACTACCCGTAAAAAATAGTCAAGTTTGGTATTGTCATAAATCGTTGAGCGTAAACAGTTGGCAGAGTATAAAAACCATATCAAAACTGTTTCTAGTTCTTTCTATTATAGCAGACAAATATCTTTTATTTGGTTGGTGGCTCTTGGCGGCTCTAATTACACTTTAAATTAAAAGGAACAATTTTTATAATCGAACGGAATAAGTTTCTCAAAGAAATGAGGTGATTGTCCTTTTTAATATCGAAAACCGTTTTTGCTGAATGTATTGTTATCCAAACTTTGTCCCATCATCACTCTAAATATAAGATGCACACATTAATCCTCAAAAATACGGATACAATTCCAAAGAATGTTGAGGTCGCAGCTGCATATTTTGTCTCATCGTCAACTATCAGACAGTGCATCTCATGCTACTGATTATGCATCTGATGGAATGGTGACATCTCTATCTCGGCTGTAGTGTATATATCACTGTTGAAAAATTATTATACTTTTTAATGCCATCATTCTCAAGTCGGATACGTCCAATTCCATTGAATGTGACTGACTGCAGCAGCAATGCAGTAAGAGAATAATATTCTTTTCCAACAATCCATTTTTCACTGAAAAGATATGAATCTAAAAACTGTCATTTGTGCCTCGGCAGCTCAGAATCAAGATGTCGAAATGGCTGACAGCTCCCTGTAGGGTGATAGGCATATATCACCACCGTATAAATATTCAAGACTTCCTTTGAATTCAATGTGAGAGGACATCGTTCTTTCCAAGATTTCTCAATTTCCATTTCAAATCCACACTCCTTCCCCACTTTTTCCTACACTTTGCCATCATATTATTTGCTACAAGTTTACAGCATATTATTGCATGCATAATATGTCTAAGATTAGTAAAATGTACAATAATATAACTGGTATGCATCATTGTAAAATGGGAAACGCGAACTTTGCTTAAAAATATCCTTGTATTTAAATCCTTTTAAATCAATTACATGTCCAAACGTACAAGGTCACGTAAACTTTTACCCCCATAAAACATAAGTCGGAAAATTGTGTAGCTTATAGTAAATTGTGCTATCCAAACTCCCAAGACAAATCAGAATTTAATAATAGCAATTGGAAACCCCCTCGAAGCAGGATTTTCTATTTCATTTGTATGCACGAGTGTACGCGAGCTATTTACAATACAAAAATACGAATATAAAATGCAATGGTTTTGATTTCATCATCATACAACACGAATATAGATTAGGAAGTCAGGATGGTATTATGGTTGTTGTCAGTCGTGTGTGAGTGATGGTTTCTCAGATATCTTTCGCTTGATGTATGGCAATTTCTGCTTGTGAGAGTAAAATATCTGCATCTAATCTTATTTCATTGTTAATCTGGAAGATGATCTATCAGAGACAGGTAGAGTCATATCAAATGATGATTTGATATCATCACAGCATTATTCAAGCTAGCAACCTTACTGCTTTTCGTTGAGGGTATGTCCAGCATTTGACGATGCCACATCTTTCTTAAGGATATTTAAGAAAGGAAAATATTGAGGTGTGTATATTTCGTTTTTGTGACTTGAATCCGTAATTATTTCCTGTGCCTTTCATTCTAGAGATTATCGTTTCATGTACCTTATGAGAGTCAGAAAGAGCAGATGCATGCAATTCAAATTGTAGATGATTATGATTACCTGATATATATGCTGTGTTCTAGTCTACTATTCAATGCATACATGTAAAATGTAACCACAAAAATAATTGATGAAGTATAGTAGTACCCTCGGTATAATTGACGGTTAAAGAATCATTTTAGGAGAAAATCTGTAAAAAAAATTTGCTTTCTCATCTATCGTTCAAGTAAAGTAAGTAGATGAAACGCCATCGTACCCTACAATTACACTATTATTATTCATGCTCGATGTGTGTGTGTATATTAGCGTTGTGGTTTCATTTGAGCCCTCATGGTTCAGTGGAATAAGTATAAAACATAAGATAGAAACACGAGAAGAACATTTCTTGTTACGTATAATGATGAGCGCTATGCTATGATTGCTTGCGTTAGACACACAAGCTTTGCATATCTCACAACAGGGTGACATCAGCAATAATTACACAAACAAATTAAATGTTCATTAAGAGATCCTGTTCAACTGGAATGCTAACTCACCCTTCATCAACTCGAGTAAACCGAACCAAGTAGTACTTTACAGAATCGTGCTCATACGAGAGCCACGCAATGAATGTTAAAAGTAAACTGAATATTCGGCAAGAAGGGCTACGCATTATGTACATAATATGCATTACCATCATGCGGTAACGTTCACTTGCTCAAAGGATTAGAATAATAAAAGGATTCGTATTACCTTTAGCTACCTACATAGCCATTCTGAAACGCAATCAATAGTCAAAAAAATACGGAAAGAAATAAAGGGGTGATGATTTTGAATCAACATTTCGCTTCAGAGCTTCTCAACAAACTTTTAATTGCTGCTGCCTAAAGAAAGCAACTCACCTGATTTCATTCCAAGTGCTTCTGACGTTTGTTTATTTTATGAAGAAATACATACCGACGCAAGACTTTCAATGGTGTTTTCATATGGATTAGAACGCAGATAAAATCGGGGCACTGAAGAATAAATTTTAAATAATAGGGGCATGATTAAAAAACACCTTTCAAATGCGTAGAGTTGCTGTAATTATCAAATATGATTTCAGCTCAACTACCATTTTGTAAAGGTGTACGATGTTTCAGAAGAATTTTACGTTGGAAATCTTGGGAACCAAAATTTCCTCAATGTTGGTATGATTTCGTTTCTTCTATTGATACCAGAAATATTTCTGTCCTACACAAACCCAATGCGTTCCATGAAGTAGTAGCTTTCATTTCATACGCCTTTGATCATTTCATTTTTTGAAGTCGAATCGAAGTCTGAAGGAAGCGGAGCACACAGTTTGATGATATGTAAACGGAGATGAATGAGATACATCTAATTGACTTTTAATGCGCATTCAGTTCAGATGCTTCAATGCTTTTGAATTAAATGTCTTGGACTGCTTTCGATGTTCTCAGTTCACAAATACTGACTTCATCAGTGTGTCTAAATTCCAAAAAAAGAACTTCCCAAAAAGTTGCGCCGCCATTGCAGTCAAATCAATTGAATTGAATGAAAAGAATTTCTTTGGAGTTTACATGAACGGAATATCACATAATTGATTGGTTTATTAAGTAAGAATTATCACGGTTGCTTATTATCTGAAACTGCAAGAATGTGTGGCAATATTTTTTGCAATAATTGTGCTTTCTTGAATTCGGAATGATATGAATGAATGCTAATAATATAGATTCCAGCAAGGCATTTGGTCAAAGTCAGGAGTTTAACATTACAAACAGCAAATGAAAATGGTTTTAGCGTGTGTTTCAAAAGAGAAAGCCGCATCCGGTTCTTAAATCAAAAGGGACCCCTCTTTGAGTTCTCCATGTCATTAACTCATCCAATCCTTTATTAAATACTCTTACTTAACCAGAAGTTACATTTTTTAAACAAATCAAATATATTAACTCCATATATGCTAATTGACGCGGTTTGAGCTGGCAAATTATTCTTTGCACGTGAGCATTGTGCATATATTAGTTTAAACTGATTTTCCTATGTAACGATCCACTTAGAAGAAATAATTGTGGATTTTGTTAACAACTTAGGTACGGAAAATCCCAATGTGGGACCACTGCATAATTTTCAATAACAACGTGGTGTTTACTTCTATTCGTTATCCTGCTGATATCACACAAATAGTTAACCAACCACAACGCTCACTCAGCCAGTTACTTTTTATTCATGATCAAATTGCTCAAAACTGCTTTTGATACATCCCATTACACAGCACTATTTTGTAGATCCATACGACCGATTTTTGTAGTGAATAATAATATGCGCTAAGAGATTGCTCGTTGAGGATAAGCAATGAAAGATATAGAAAGACGACATTTTGTGTATTATAGTAATGTCGCACGCGTGTTTCGAACCTCCGGGGGGTAAGCAAGGAAAGAGCGAAAGACTTGTTATCTCCTTTACGTCTTTCTAGGTATCTTCTTGCTTCCTTTGATAATGTATCACAAGTCACAAACAGCAATGCTATACAATATACAAAAGCCTTGTGTTTCGACCAGCCGACCGAACCCAAACTCGAAAAAATTTCTATGTCGGACACCCGCCGTTTGAAATCCATTTGACATTTTCTCTCTCGCACTTGGCATACGAATTAAAAAAAGAACTCTAACGTGGCTTACCTCATTGTGCATGCCCAAGGATTGAATGCCCTTAAAGCTTTGTTCGTTTCTCACTCATCTCATCTTGTCCTCTCTCTGACTTCCTGAGATCATTTTGTGAGCTTCATACTACGTTACAATTTTCTATCATACTTTTACTGCTTTTAAAAAGCTACCCAAGATTTTTCAGAAATTGAGTTTATATTCCTTATATTCATGTAGTAAGTAATACGATTACTTTCATTCACAATATAAATAGAAATTCGAGATTAATTCCCCGGATCTGTCAGACTGGTCCTTTCTCCTTAAAAAAATTGATTTGCATTTGATGTTGAGTCATGGTCCACTGCCGTAATTTCATCTGGCTACGCTACTTTTATTAGCTAGTAAAATGTCGATTAACGTCGTTATTATTAAAGCAGTTCGAGGTTTGAGTTTGTTATTCTTGAAATTACCTTCTGAGCTTCATTCCATTTGAATGACACACAGCATCAAGAACTTCTGACATGTTACCAGATAGCTGACAACCTTTACTGCTAAAATGATGGACAGTGCATACTGACAATTGAGAAGCTCGAAATAAATGAAAGCATTTTGTATATAAGCATGAAAATTCACGACCTCACTTTTTGTAGCATGAACGATTAAAAAGAAACATGTGGTCAGGTATATTAGTGTTTAAAGCTGCTACTTAATAAACCAAATAAACATGGCTTCTCAATAAATGTTTCTAAAATGTGTTTTAGCTTCATATACTTCTTCAAGAGCACCCAAGCTGTGAGCTGTCATTTTCCCAAGAAACCCTCAACTCAGTAAAATGCGAATGACGTATCAGTACCAATGCTTTTCTAGCGTTCAAAATTGACTGACTTGAGAGTACCAATGAGCACCATAGGAAATGACAGTTTCGGGTATGCAACGTCGTGAAAAACGTGATCTGTTTAAGAGAGTGAACTGCTCGTTGTAATAAGTAATTGCTTTTAAATGCATCAGGCTACAATTGCGTACTCAATTTATTTATATATCATTATGATTAAGATGATTTATTCGTGCACCATCACCATCATAGCCATCACAGAAATAAAAATGTTTCAAAATAAAGTAGGCACTAACTACGCTACGCTACTTGCACCTGCCATCCCTCATATACATACATGTATGTCCTGCATCTATGATTAAATTTGAGGAGAATCACGATGTACTTTGAATTCTTTGCCTTAACTTGTCAAATTCTGTATATTATATTGTTCTTTGTTCTAACAGCAAAGTTGGGGAATCAGTATCATTCAGAGAAAAAGAATGATGAAAAACATAAAGTATTATTAATGTATAATTTGAGCTCTACTTCCATGATGACTGGACCAGATTATGTCTCTAAAACAAAACCCATTTTGTTTGCTTAATAGTTATAAGTATTCCGCATGGCCATTTCTCTTATTTGTTCGTGAGTGAGTGGCAGTCACAGCCAGACTTAATTCAACATTTAGATTACAAGAGCAGATGAATGAATTCGTAACACTAACAATGAGAGAAATGGTGGTAGACGAAAGGAAGACTAATGGTGCCCCATGGTCCTTAATTTTACTTGTAATTGGAAGATTACATGGTGAATAAGTAATACGTACATGGTTCGTTGAATCGCATTAGTGTAACCAACCTGAGTTTATGTAACAGGTTCTGCACATTTGAAGACGGGCGTGCCACAGCAAGCCCAGTAGCTGGTAGCAATGAATGTTGAACAGGTAGGTAGTAGTATGGATTCATTTTAAACTTGATCTATTTCCTAGCTCTGCCCGACACATTTCACTGTCTGAGAAAGTAGTAATGCAATGAATTTGTTTAAAACGTACGTAAAGCAACATTATAATTATAAACGTACATAAATCTCGTTTACAATGTATCTAATCTACACTTCAAGTGAGTCATTGCAGTCATAATCTATGTGGGTATATCTGGCCGTTTTGTAACCTAACACGCAACGCTGCTTACAAAACACCTGCTTGCTAGATTGTGGTTTATAAACGAGAGAAATCAACCCTTGAGCTGTTACAAGATAAATCATATCTCCAAACAACATAATCAGCTATGTCAGCAACTGCAATAGCATTTGAAATGAGGGCAGAGCAGATGAGAGCATTCTAGAATAAAATCAGGAGCTAAAAGATAGAAGTAACCATGCTTTATCTCACCACAATGACTTTTTCTGTAGAATAATATTGAACTGGTGTAAATGTGGATCATTATTATGCATGTTCGGTAGTGAGATTAAATTGTAAATTACAAATTGAACTTTCCTTAAAAGCAACGACTTTCCCTCAACACCAAATGCGTAGGGCAAACTGAAACAAACCAACCAGTTTGCTTTTGGACTTTCTAACTAACCAGCACGGAAAATTCCTACTGATGATATCATGTACCGCGTTGGTGTAATTCTGTTGAGTAAAACAAATGACTTTTGTTCCAAAAATGCACAGATCATCTTCAAACCATTTATTTGAGGAAGTCGGGTCTGATTTAAATCGAACTGGACTTCTGCTCCTGTCTAAATCTCTTGCGGTGAGCTGTCACACGTACCAAAAGAACAAAACACCTTTTTGAACCTTCTTTTCATATGGGGACATGCATATCGAATACCACGTTGTTTGCCCGTGTTTTGTTATCATCATTGTTTTTATATTCAGCTGGAGTCAAACCAGGTAAAAAATTCCCGGATGCCATTTTGATCATTTGAGTCAACCTAGCACCATTTCAAGACTTCAAATTGTTGGCCTCAGCAGGAGAGTGAAAAACGTACAATTTGAGAGAGAATGGAGTAGTGAGTCTGGTTTGTAAGGTATACGTAGAGCACGTTAAGCATAATCATGAATGATGTAAAGGATCATTTTTGAGTAGGGAACACAAGCAATTACATTTTATGTTACTGTTATAGTTACTCTTGTCTTGATTAATGTGCCCATTTCATCTCACTGACTTCATTGCAAAGCATTTCACTGGCAATGAGGTGGTTGATAAGAAGAGGAGAGTAGGGGTAAAATGAACCTGAAAAAAATTATCACGTACAATCAAACCTGCGAAAAGAATGAGTATGCTATCAACATCCTTTTACTACAGATGTTCAAGAGATCAAAATAATGTACGTTTGTGGCAGGTTTTGACATTTTCTACACCATTTAGGGAACCATTTAGTTTAGTTTATGGATACAACCTGTCAAGTAACATAGCTGCTTCTCAAGCTCAACCATTCAACGTTCCTTCTTGAAATGCCATTTAAGCCAAGAAAAAAAGTTTCTTACCACACAAACCAGCCTACTACTATATGAACATGGTTGATGGCAAGATATGGACTAAAACTAAAAGAAGTGCAAAAGGAAATTTAAGTAGTTAGCACCTACATGATCGTAGCCGAGCATACATGACATGACTGAAATCAGTCTGTTTTGTTTGATTATTCGAATAATATTAAACGATAGGTTTTGAAGTGAAAATTTAAAGAATCCGGATTGTTTCATCGGCTTTTTTTACAAACATTTCATGTCAAACGCTCGTATTTTTAACAGAAAAAATGTCGCATTTACGGTAAATGAATTTATTATGTTTTAAAACAAACGAACAAGTGCAGTAAGTGCTGGTGCATCAAGCGTTTTGCATTGTTTGCATGAGACACATGTTGTCAACAACATTCAGTTGTGCAAGACATGCAAAAACAATTAATGCATTTGCAGGTAGTGCATCACAATATAGCCTCTCCTTGTAATGAGTCCTGTTGAATTTATAGGCTTCAAATTTCGCAATAATTTCTGAATTTATCGGACATAAACGTAAGTAAATACATGATGCATATGGTTTTAGTGATCTTGCAAGTTTGACCAAACAAATTGAAACTACTACTTGTGAACACTTTATCTTGCCAATTTTGAACCAAATGGTATGGTACAAACCTTCAGCTTTGACTTCCTTGTGGTAAAAGCTGTTATAAATTTACTATTTCCAGTTTTTTGTAAAAGGATTGGACTCAAAGTACCTTGGGCATTGTTCACCATGAGCTACATTTTTATATGTATGTCCACTCATATTTTATCATCATAAAACTCACATTTGTGCCATTTCATTGCGCTTGCCGTATTATTTATCACCATCCACTGGATATATTTATGAGGACGACTTTTTGTACTGCTGAAATAACTCATGAGCTGCTTCTGCTCATCTTCTAATGGTACAACTTGTACATTATTTTAAACAGAGCACAGTAAACCAATGCATTGAACTGATGGAATTCCGACGGTGTCCAACAGTGAGCAGAAAAGGAAAGGACAAACGTCTGTGAGTGGTTTTATTGTAAATTTTATTACGTTCATGTATGTATACGCTCAAGTCCATAAGATTTGGACTAGGATCTAGTATCGCTCGATAATGTTTCACCACAAAATACCTATAGTTTCTTTTAAATGTGGAAACTTAATTGCTTTGTATCACAAAACGGATGGCTAGTGAAAACTAATGGTAATAAAATAATAATGGTAATAGTCATTTTTCCACTAATACCTCATCCCTTTGTCCATATATTTTATGTAAATTTTCGGTAATGCTCCTCAAGACAAGGTTATTTACTTACATGAGGGCACGGTTGAGAGATTTCTGTTTTTCTTGATGCAAGCCGAAAGAACCCACGCCAAGAGTTTGATTGCCTGTCTTTACCCAATTTGAAAAAGTCAGCACATAAAAGTGGACCACCACCTGGTGCAAATCAATTTGCATCCTACGAGCTAATGTCGAGCAAAACGCTGGTGCGTTGAGTTAAAACCGTATTCTCACAGGAAGGAGTTTCCTTTGACTTTATGCCTTTTTGTCGGTGCTCTTGAGTTCAAGTGTTTATGAATTTGTAAGTATATGAATCCCATGTTTCAGTAAGTCAGCAAAGGAGTTTGAGAAATCTGCTGTTGTTTTACTACTTGGAACTGCAGTTTTATGATTTCGGAGCTTTTAAACCGAAAATTTCAAACATTCAAATTCAAAGATAACGTAATAAGATAAGCCTTACAATAGGTTTCAGGGTTTCAGAAGCCTCTTCAAATTATGCGTCAAAACTGAATTAATATAAATGTGTTCTCTTTCAATCATCATTGAAATTCGATGGCCTTCAATTTTCACACATTCTCTCATGCTCTATTTGGTTGGATCGAGAATGCGAAATTGTTTGATAATCAGTAGAAAATTAGACGTGATACAGTCAACCCAATATGTAATAAAGTCCTTGAATTATGACAAATTAATGCAAGTCGGTGTCTTTAGTTTCACTTGGTGTGGAAATTGATTTCAATTTTCACTCACATAAATAAAACAACTCTTAATTCTCTGCCACCCATGTGAGTGTGAAATGTAGTTGACTTGAAGGAAACGAACTGCAACCATCACGCATTTTTTTATCAGATCGAATTTTCAGTTCGTTATCGTTTCGACATGATTTCATCACCGGCATTCATGGATAAACGCCTTACCAAGGGGTTGCAGGCAAATCAAGTGTTTGATTCTACAACACTGTATAACACTAATAATAAAAAATATAAATCTTCTGCATTTTTGCAACTACTTATTACAGAGGTAACAAAAATGCCATTTGTTTTCCAAAAATGATGAATTGGTTTTAATAATTTGAGTATTCCACCTCATGAAATACCAGCCAACAACACAGTAGCGTAAACGAATTCCATTTAAAATTCATTAATTCATCCCATTTCTTATGAGCACGAGCAGTTTAACAGATGAGGTAAGCACTTCATAAATAAGCAATGGGAATCTTGCCTGCATACATGCATAAAAATGAAATTTTCCCTTGTATTACATTTTATTTAACAAAAAGAAAAATGTTATCAAATTAAAGTATGAATTGAAATGGTTGATGATAATGATGATGGCGAAGTTCATATTATAGCTGTGCAACGTCCACAAGTGTAACTGACGGCGAAGGCAAATAACATCAAATATCTGCTGTGGAATCCAGACTTTTTTTCACAAGATTGTAATTTTTTGACAGGTTATTTTTTATTTATGAATTACCATAACCCTTTTTCGACCATTCCTTTAGATTTGAAACACCATAACTGATAAGATTATTCAACGTACTAATCATGTTAAAAAGGCGTAGATGTGGTGCTTGTTACATGAGTAGTTTAATTGAAAATTGATTTAATGTCTGTTCTCCCAGTCTCATGGCACAGATTATTTTACGCATGATGAATTTATGGGCTGTTGGAGAATGTCAAAAAACGGTTACTACCTGTTGTTAACTCTTCACAACTTGTAACGACTCTATATGAACATACAACAACATCATCTCATCATTGAAGTTAAAAGGCAGTGCCGGAGCGTACCTACAACATGTGTGTTTATTTAACAATGTGCCTTACCCTGAATTATCAGAATAGTTTGTTGGGGAAACTGGGCCTTGCTTGCTCTCTTCTCTACGAAAATGCTATTGAAAGCAAGGTTGGTGTACAAGGAAAGGAAGATGTGCTCAAGTTCATGCATATTCATGGCGTGGGAATCAATTCATAAAAACTATTTAACAGAGCATGTACACCTTTGTCAATCTTTATATTTCAGGCAGTCATACAAGCAAACATATGTACTCGTTGCCATATATTTCGTGCAGTGGATATGGAATGAATATATACACGAGTAAACATAAAAGGCAGTTAAATACCATGCAAATGTTCCTATCAAGTGCAAAGAGGTGCTTGGCAATATTTGCCTTGGATCATTCTGGTTAAAACGATTCTTGAAACGGTGGTGAAATAATTATTCCTCTTTTTGGTAATGAAACTCAACTCTTGTTTACGAATTTATTACTTTGGAGGAACCCATATAGTTTTAGGAGTATATAATCTACAAGGGAATTTATGGGCTAGTTGAGTTCTGGGTTCATACTTGAGTGTGCTTATGATATGCTTAAAAGTAAAGTTGTTATTACTTCTCAGGTAATAGCTTGTAAGGCCAATTATAAAATGCCAATATTTATGGCGACACGGTTGGTAAACAAAAGACAATTTATGCTTGAGAGTATACTTTTCCCTCCTCCAGGTTTCATGTGAAGTGACATTTCTACTTTTTTATTGCCTGCATTTTGCCAGTAAGTAGATCCACGACTAATTCTTGAACCTGATTTAATATATATTGGATATGACGTGATCGTTGAGGCACCAATGAAAGCTTAAGTATGATAAACTTGTTGCGTAATGTTCCTCTTGAATTGAAGATGAAAAATTAGAGAATCCCTAAAAAACTAATGATTGACTTCTGCAAACTGCAATCATCAACTTCAAATTCTAGAAAGTCGCCTTATATTAGTATATGCTTTCACCAATTAGGACTGCCCATTATCAAAAAAGCATACCCAGCAGTCAGTGGCAAATTAAAAAATCCGAATGCACCTTTAACTCGGATCATGTAAAGACAATGAAATGTAATTTGATTACTACAAAGGCCAATCGAGACTTGATGAAAGAACCCGAAATGTTTAATGTTGAAATCGAACCATTTTCATTCCCATACAACTCAATATTCAGTTAGCCTCTGTGCCATTCCACCTTGGAATCCTGAAGATGGCAATAATTCACCCCACCCTGCCCCTGTTATGAAACCGTGGCTCACGTTTACACAATTTTTAATTTTCGGTATGCCCTCTCTATAGACGTGCCAAGTTTTTGTAGATGCACAACATCAAACACGAAAGTGGAAAACCAGATTTTTGGAGCCAGGCAGGTAAAAAATCATGAGCATTGCAAGAAAAATAATCTCATCTTCCAGTGTAGCATTATGTTTAGGTACATAAATGTGAAATGTATATCTATTCCTTTTCAAAATCTTCATATAAACAATATTGTCCATGAACGGTTTCTCGAGAGCAGAAAATCAACTTGATATTACCAGCACGGAATGTTCAATATTAAGAGCATTGAATAGTTAACAAGTTGAAAACACATATATCGTCTCATCTTACGTTAAAACTATGCAAAGTAACTTGACAGGAGGACATGTTATGTTTGTTTCATTTATAACTTTAATGCTCCTCATGCAAACTGCCTGTATTTTCTAAAAGGATGTGCATGCCTCTTTTTCGACAGAATGAACGCAGCTCATTGTGCATATAAACGTGTGTAGCTCATATGTGTGCACTGATATTAAATATATGCATGTCTTGAGTGAAGTAGATGTATTATATTCGTATATCAAAGCACACACGACGTGTACATCGCAAAATCATGTATTGCACTGGGAAAATCTCTCTTTCTCTTACAAACTCAAACGGGGGCTCATAACTCAGAAGTTCAAGTAATATTAATCGCTTATTAAAAGTCTCCTCGCCAATGAATAAATAACAATGATGGACAGTGTAGGAGAATATGTTTTCCCTCCTGTGTGAAAAAGAGAAAGAATATCAAGTCGCGTGATTCGAATACAATTTTCTCAAACCAGAGTCCATATTGCTCAGCTGGAGATGAGCACAACCTTTGACCCTACCCAAAAAACGTGATTGTGTTTTGGATATTCCTCCTCATCTTGTCTTGATGCTGCTGTGCTCTTCTTGTTCTACGTACAATATTGTACACATCAATTTTTTAGATCTCCTGGAATGAAAATGAATGCAAGTATGTTGCTGCTCATTTTAAAGCCAACATGTCAAAGAATTGTGCTCCTAGAACTATATGCTTTGGCACTGCATACAAACTGCATTCTGAAATAAGACCTAACTTACGAGAACATTGTTTGGTTGCACCAAAAACTTTCTTATGTCGTCTGTCATGCTCCAAACATTATCTTTTCCAGTAATTATCATCTACACAGTAATTTGCATTTTGTTTATTTTAAACCAATTTAATACTTCTTTAATAACATTTTGGACAAACTTGCTTCAGTTTTAGAAGCTATTTTAGGCTTTAAATACTTCATATAATAGCTTGATGTACATAATTTTGGTTGAACATTTTATTGATGTCCCCAAGAAAAAAACTAACTTCCTTCCAACTTCAATTCACCATTTCGTAAGCACATACCTTGTTGCGCATGCACAAACACATTTTCGTTTCAAGTCAGTGGGATATAGATTTGATGTTATGAGTTGGTAAAAGTAGCATATTGTGATTAAAATTTGAAGATATCCTCTGTCATATGTGGTCTTTGTTCTGTCAATCTTTTCTCATATGGAACTTTGAGGTAGACAAGGTACAAAGTGACATTAAGTCTCCTTTTTTACTAGAATCATCACGCTCAAACTTTGATTGCGATCTCCTTGTATTCCTATATCAAATTCGACAACAATCAATGTAGCAGCCATCCAACCAAACCATATAAATTTGTAGCATCAGCATTTAAAACTGGGAAACTGTCAGCAGGAGTTTTGGGACACATCAATTGAGGCTGCGGTATAA
This sequence comes from Orchesella cincta, assembly GCA_001718145.1. NCBI lineage: Eukaryota > Metazoa > Arthropoda > Collembola > Entomobryomorpha > Orchesellidae > Orchesella > Orchesella cincta. The sequence goes on along the minus strand of LJIJ01000625.1, from coordinate 15,630 downwards.
TGCCCCATAGCATTACCCAACGTGTTTCTATATACGGCTTTCGGAATGTGAGAATATGAGTACGGCAACTTTTCGTGATAATAAAAAACAAGAACAAATGATTATTACACAAAGGAAAGATACAAGGTTAGAAAATAATGTCACAGCTAACGCGCTGTGTAAAAAAATAACATTGAATGATAAACGTGTAATGTGCTTACCACCAATAGCCAAAAAGTAGTCAGGCAATATGGCAAGGAGAAAATGATTGCTTGGATCGGCCATAAAAACAGTTTTTTTTCAAAATCATTGAAAATTACACTGACATTATTCCTGCTATATATAGTGGATATATTACGAGCAAATCATAGGGTCTAACAAGTGGTTGTTAAGCTCAAGGAAGGAACACGAGGAAATAAGAATGACGATGCTGATATCTGATGATGGTACATATGACTCTTTGGTTTTAGGGCACTTTTCCGATACACAAGAAAAAAAACAATTGTAATAGCATTGTTTTCTTCTTGGCTCATCTTTTGTTTGAAATGATTGATCCGATTCATTTCTTTGCCTTAGAGCCAAAGCCAACTACACCGACAAGACAGACAATGATACTCGTGTCGAAATAAGAAGCTTTATCATTACCATCCGCTATCCGCTCTCTTGCAATGCGGCAGCTAATAATGATATTGATGTTTCTCTCTTCCTTGTGTAAGATGGGATGATTGCTGCTGCACCAGTTCATAACTATTTCTGCTTCTATACAACCAGAATACATTGTGATATGCGTAAAATCCTTTCTCCTCGGATGCATATGATATGATGCAACAAAATATAGCAAGTCTGCATAATTGATGCAGGGAAATGTTGTTGGCAGGTCTAATTGAGAACAAATACCAACATGAAAGAAAGGTTTGAAAAAAATAATTAATTTATCTTGGGGATGAAATGACAGTGGAATTTTGCTCAAAGGATGCAGCCCAAGAACGTGTACATCGTATCAATTTCAATTGTGTTCCGACATAGAACTGACTGTAAGCTGCATTTAGGAGATTGGATATCAAAAAGTGAACTGTGAACTAGTATAAAATAACACGTATACAAATACGTACATACTGCATGTCATTTAAAACTCATGAGAAGTTGAGCACATTTCTATTTCTACACTACAATCTACAATGTTGATGAGGATGATACACAATGATACTTTTTTTAACGTCATAGCCAATGGGACTAATTAAAGAGAACCATTGTAAAATGTAATTTAGCTGTCGGCACGTGTTAATTTAATATTCTCAATCCCTCCTCCTTTCTCCTTCCAACAATTATACCATTGTTACGTGGACTGCTATTAGGCAGTAAAGTTAACATAACCTATTATCAGGGGGTTCTTCCCTTCTAATTTCAGGCAGTGAGCTGCTTCTACCGCATGTGTACTTGAGTGACTGTGCACTGAATGTGAATGTATTTCTTGAGATGGATGCTAGTGTGACATTACAAGCTTAAGTTCGATGAATGTTCTTGGGATATATGGGATTAAGTCTTATAATTACTTTTGAAGAACGTGCCTAGATCATAACAAGGCTTCTTATAGCAGCAAGGATGCGCAGGCTTGAGAGCGTTGTTCTTGTTGAAGTGACTGATTTTCACTCACAATTCAATGAAACTATTTTTCACTCGGGTTTTAAAGATGTGCCGCTGTTAAATCACGTATTCGTTGCACAAATCTATATCATTAATGATATGGTACCTGCCGCAACCATTCGAGGCCTGCCATGTACCAGTTTGAATGGTAGCAGAAGAAGTATAATTACAATTCATTTTGTTGTCTCAGATAGCTGAACAGAGTTGAGTAGACCAGTTACACATTATTTTTTATGATCTAATCATTCTTTGAAGTCAATCATAGAAACAGACAGGTGAATATTTTCACCATGTGATTTGTACACAGTCAGTGATCAGTTTTTAACTCCATTATTAGCTGACAATGCCGCATATCCAATCAACCGTCACTGATATCCAAACTTATGTCATAATGTATGTGCTACACACAAACTGACCATACGACTGTACATATGTCTGCACAATTCTTTGCAAAGACGCGGATCGTTACATCAGAGAAAAGGGAGAGATGAGAGATGCATAAAAGGAAATTTGCAACTTTCTTGGGGCACTAATAATGGTTTTGTATCATAGTTGCACTTTTAACAAAACTTAATATGCACAGAAAATGATTCTAATTATAATTTTACTGCCCTTCAGATCTACAAAAGTTATCCTGAATTCATATCTACTAGCAATAGAATTTTAAAGATTTGTACAAAAATATCAGTTGGCGTTAATTAACAACGTTTATTATTTAGTGCTATATTGTTGAAGTCAGACAGACGAGCGAACACTAAAACATTTTATTTCATTTGATACAAAGCTGTTGTTATATTGGATAAAACCAGCTCACAAATCTAAACTAGAGCACGCCCCACGATCGTGGTGATGCAATAGATTGTCGAGTTTCGACGGATTAACTATCTCACACAACATAAAAACGCAATGCAGATAAAAAAAATTTGGTTTGATAAAGCATGATCGTCATCGCAAACTGTATCCTCAGGAGCAAACTGTTTGCAAGAATTCAGCAGCAATGTCAGAGAAACTCATGATGACCAGAATAAGAACTTATACAATTTTCTTCTTCATTCTTTAGCTAGTTCAGTTGCTCTCAATGACAATTGGGGGCGGGTCAAGAATTATTTATGAGCATTCTTGCTGAGTTTTATGCTCTCGTTTTTAATGGTCCGCCCTACTTTTCCTTTTCTATCAGTGTTTCGTATATCAAATCGTTCATCTTGTTTCATGAACTGTAACAAATGCAAAATGAATGAAAATTTATGCAGTAATTTAGTAGCCTCAACAAAATGATATAAAAATGTCCACGAATTTTATATTGATGCATGGGCGCATCAATAGCTGTAAGCATCTGCTTCGGATTCAAACGATACATGAATTATTTTATTATATAATGGTTGCTTCTGTAATCGGAAATTGAAATCGGACTCGAATATTGAAAGTATATGAGTGCATGAACTTGACTATGAATGATGCAAACTATTTGTTTTGTAAGAAAGGATAGGAAAAATGGGTATGTATGTTAGTATCTTTTCTGTTTGTATTAATCTCAATCTACTTATGCAAAACATCAGACTATACGACGCAATTGAGTCTGATTTACAATAATTTTTGAAGGAATGGGTAGGGAGATGCTTCAAACAACAAACAACCCAAGATCTCGTTTTCAAAACATAATATATTTGGTTATGAACACGAGTACAAGATAAGGTTACAACTACTGAATCACAAATTAGGCTCATACACATCAGATAGCATGAGAACACATTAACATTTCTCTGTCAGGGCGAACGACAATGATCGAAAATTTAGTTGACACTTGTTACTCGTTTGAACGTGGTAGAATTGTCATCACGGGGTGAACGGCAAGCTGGAAGCCTCATTAAATTATCTTAATGGAAAGGCTAGTCCCTGGTAGGATGGACACATCACCTCACTAAATAAACTCTAGGTCTGCCTTGCCTCAAAGAAACCACATTTTTATACTTCCCTTTATGAGATCAAAGTTGGTTTGAGTAAAATCGTATACTGTTACGATTATTAACGAGGAATGAGAAAAGTAGCGAGTCAAATGTCCAAAGAAATTTTAACTTGAATGGTTACTCATTGTCATTATGCTACACTGGTCTGCTCCATTTGCCACTTTGTGCAATTCATCCCTGCATGATTGGACAAATAGTTTTTTAGCATAATAATAACACTTTTACATAATTTTTTTCAAGAAAAAATCAGAATGGAAGAGAAAAGCCAGCATTCATAAAAATGAAGACTGTTGATTAATATTCACAACAACTAAGAGATGACAAAAAATTATAAACTTTCAAGGGAAAAACATTCCATATTTTTTCTGAATAACCTTATAATTTTGAAATAATACAATCTTGGCTAGAAATCTAGTTTTCTGTACCATCCAGTTCACACAAAACATTCAGCATTATAATCATCATCATTATATACCTTGCAGAGTTCATGTTATCTATAAAAAATCTGGAGAAGCAGCTTTATGCTATATTCTCGCTTTATTCATCAAACACAAATCTTGTCCTTGTATCAAGTCCAGCCTGCGTACATTTTATTTGTACAAAAGGACACTGGGACTGACTACATAACAGGTAGGTAGGTTGGGCAATGATATTTTTTTGTCGGAATGTGTAATTTGTGTATCATATAATTCAGGTAGGAAAGGGATGGGAGGACAGAGAAAAAACAGCATGGTCTCTTAAATGTCATCCTTAATTCTGTCATTTCTCTCTCGTTTTCATAATCTTTGTTATTTCAAACTGTTCACTCACAGGAGTCAGAGGAAGAAGCGAGATGAAAACTGAGTGACTTTTCTAAATAAATCGGTATAATGATGAAAATCATGATAATGTAATGTGCGCTCATGAATATGATCCAGTAACAATATGGTTCTTCACTCTAGGTAGTTATCCTGCTAAGTACGTGGTGCCGGTTCTCGGCACAAAATGGAATATGATGCAATAATGGGTTGCTTCTGGTAGCTGGCAGAGAGTAGGTAGCTTTTATTCATCTATTTATTGGTCCTGTATAATCTGGTTTTCTGGTTTGGTCGGTTTCATTTTTCTTGGCCATCATCATTATTTTACGAACATAACATCATAACGCTCTTATTCCATGTTCCATATAGCGACAGACAAACAGCCAACCAACCGGACTCTGGCATGGCAGGTAAGGAAACTCGCACAGAATTGAAAGAAAAACAAGATTTTTACCTGTCGCTCGCTCAGTCGTCGTTTCTACCCTGCTTCTTCTCAACTGCAGCCTTTTACCAAAAAATATAAATTAACATATAGTACAAATGCAATGGAATTTGCCGGACCTGATCATACAGATAATTGAATAAAAAAGAAACCCTAGTACGAGGAATGATTTACTTATCTAGACAACCAGTATATTGGGCTTACACTCGTGGAGTGAAAAAATGTTTCAGGATATAGTATGCAGCATTGGGATGCCATCATCATCCGAATCAATGATACTTTTTTTACCTTTTTTTTTGCTGATGCTCATATAAATCGCATATTTAAGCAGTGTCAGAACTTCATTGCTCTTTAGCAAGGACTTGATTTAAAAATCAACAAAATGCATATAGTGGGTACGACTTTAGGTTTTGCAATTAAAATCCAATTGAGCTTATAGCCGGATTAGGATGGAGTGAAGAAATTAATTAGCATTTGGGGGATGATTGGTAGTTTATTTCCAAATTTTATGAAGATGACAGAAAGTATATATCTTTGAGTGAGTGTGCACTTCAAATGTTTGCTTGCACCTTTAAATATGCACTTGAAGGATGAAAGCGTGAGAGGAAATCTACAGACGAAGAAAACAACAACAAAACTGACTGGGAGCGAGACTGACTCATGTTGGTATACTAAAGTAGCTCAAGCCAAACTCTATATATTCTTAGAATTTTCCCTTCTCTATATTTCACTTACAACTTTTCAACAAGTGTACAACTGTAAGACTCAAAAACTCACAGGAGGCGTTCCAACCAGATAAATTTTAATTTGTTAACTTAAAGAGACAATCATTTTACCTGTTCAAAAAAAATCTTTCCTCTTCACATGAAAGCTGGTCACGATTCATTCTTTGAAAAAGAAGGCTGTTACTAGATGAACTCTAAATGCACGCAATATTATATTATTTCAAGAGACGAGTAAGACACGGACGTACTTTATGAAAACATGAGCTGAGGTATTACTCCAAAGGCATCCTTTGAAAGGGAGAATTAGTTATGCCATCATATAACATTATAATACATAATAATATCAAAGCTACGCCTTTCCATTTCTACGAAACTAGATTGAACTAAATATTTCAAAAATATTTAGAGTTCCGATTATTCCTTTCCTTTTTGTATAGGAATTAACGAAATTAAACTATATACGTTATATGGAGAGAAAGCACTAATATGCTGATCTAATTTCCCCTATTGACTTCAGTTGGATAGTTTAGAGTTTTTCATGAGAATCACTGCTAGTTTCGTTGTTATTTCTTTCAGCGCTAGCAATCTACACTACAGATGTGGTCTGTTTTAGTGCCCCCCTTGCTGGAAGGATCCTTTGAAGTTTGATGTGTCCAGCTTCTCAGTTTTCCCACAGGTGAAACGGAACAGACGTACTTATACTTCGCGGCGTAGGTATTCTCACCAGCCGCTTCCCGCAACATACCGCAGACAGTTTGGCATTCAGAGGAGCAGAGCCGCTTTTGTTGTGAAAAGACATTAAACAAGCGTCATAAACTTTTTAATGAGTTCACCTTTTTTCCCAAGTGAAATGAGCTCAAGTGAAAAAGGAGGAAAGAAAATGAGCATACATGAGCAATAAATGTCAACATACGTTTATTTCAAAGCATAACATAAAATTCATTGTCGGTTACTTTTGCCCAGGAATAGGTTACACACATTTCAAATTTAGGATACACATCAACTTCCACACTCACCTTGGAGTCTTTAGTGCATGGACATATAAATACATTCGTTCATCATCAGTGTTCTTGTTCTGGACTCAAGCCAGCGTTCCATATAGGCATGAATATTAAAATTCCCTTTTTCTAATAATAATGTTTATAGAGCAGTGAAATTTTTTCGATGAAAAGTTGACAACAGAATAGAAAAAATCATGTAACTTTTATAGCTTTTCTGCCTATTCAAACGAAACGACAAAAACAATTTGAAACAGGGGAACAAGACATTATTGACAACTGGGTGGAATGTGAATTTTTATAGGACTTCTTTAAACAAGACTCTGGAGTTGTTGAAAGGCAATCCTGATTCTTGTCACACGTAAATATGCTTGTTATGTACAATGTACTCACTACTCACCTATCCGAGATGCATTATCTGTTATCCATGTCCATTCCACACAACACATAATATTATATAACCTTTATGTATTTTTCATTGTCTTTTGTTACATCCAAATTTACAGATCCTTTCAACAATTTGTAGTTGATTTCTGAGAGAAGACATCTTGTTACACATTAAATGAAACTTTAAACTCGTAAAATACGCACATTAAATCCAGTCTCATCCTTTACAAGCAATAATAGGGAGTTTTTATAGGTTAGGTAAATGAGAACATATAAAGTTACCGTTGCGATTGTTCACACCGAGCTCTAGAGCGTTTGCTCCTTTTAACTCGAGGGCATCATCAAGCTCATCGTTATAAATAGATAGATAAATAGATTAAAATTCGAGGAAAACTAAATAAATGCAATCTTGAAGATATGGTTAGCCTTGCAACTTTGACTTGCTAATTAAAATACGCAATTCTTTATGAATATGAAAGTGTTTTCAAGAAGTTTGGGAGAAGGTACAGAACAGTCACTTTAAATCAGCTCTGTAAAACAATAATCCGATCCTTTTCAAACTGTAAAAAATGAAACGACTATGGGAATTTGGGTATACATATAATGTTCGCTCATACATGGATGAAGGAAGGTGCAAATTCAGTCAGATAGTTTCAACCTCGTAATTTTGAGAGTAGATAAATCACATTTTAAAACAAAAAACGACTCGTGTGCTGACAGCCTGGTGATATATTAACCACCAACGAACGACAGTTTTAATTAATTCAATCACCATACCATGCCTCTTTTCTGGTTGTTGTTGAAAGACCTGTTTAACTATCGATTACTTCAAGCTTTATTACCAATGTGTTGTCGTTATTCAATGAAAATGAGTATACACTTTGTGAGTATTTAATATGCTTGCTCAAAGAGGGATTTACATGTCTTTTCAAAAAGCATGACTTATTTACATATTTTTGTACAAATGGGAAGATTTTCAAAGCTAATTGCACTGAAGATAACAAATTAGTATGATTCGCTCAGAGCCACACACAACGTTACAAAGTCATTCACGCTTTCACGATATTAACCCAACTCTTCTTTTTTTATGAATGAGCTGTTTTCCCTGCCTCACAATGGAGTGAACAAGAAACAATTTATGACAAACGATATTCTTCCACTGGCAAACTATCAGAAAACCTTTATTCACTCTCTCACAAACTAAATGAGTTTTCGGGAAATTTTTACTTTGTCGAGTGAATGCAAGTGGACGTGTATATTATTATGAGTTATACATATTTGTATTCAATTTCGTTAAAATTTACAAGATCGTTTGTAAAAAGTTTTCTTTTTGGAGTAGAGTGCGAGTGAACAAGAAGCATGCAGCCATTATATCGTTTGTCACGACGAAGATCGTTCGTGAACGCATTTGTGTACCGGAGTCCCTGCCTCCTTCTTGGCGTCAACCTGCAAAACATATAGCAGCAGCTAAGGGAGAGGAGAGAGCCACTTGGGTTGAATGTGGTGTGGTAATGTTACCTGTTACCAAACCAATGTAATAAATATTTTGCAAGGGGGAAAACGTAGCAATTGAATTCAAAAGGATACCACCATCAACGCATAATGCCATTATCAGCATTCATAGAAAAATTCATTTGCTTTTGAAGTCATTTTGAAATTAAATGAGTTCTTCTAAAATGTGAAATAAAAGCAATGGAATATGACCACACAGCGCAACGTAGCAATGGTGTGGTTGTAAGTGGATGTAAAGTACAAAAGAGGGATGAGCAAAAAGAAATATAAGTTTATGTAATTTTCATAAAAAAGTACGTACTTTGAAGAAACCACAAGTGCAAATCGTATGTATGAGCTCAAATAAAAGCAACCAAAGGTTGAAACAATATTTCATTCTGATTTATTTCCAGATTTATGAGTACAGCACACACTGGGAGAGAGAAAGAGAAATGGAATAAAAAAGACCAGCAGGCTTCCCATTAAATGGACATTACGTGTACGCGAAAGTATAGGTAATGCTTAAAAAGTCAACGCATGATTGTACCATAGTGTTCTTTGCTGGTCTGGTTGAAAGTGAATTCTTCCTTTTAATGTATGTAATTCCTTGAAAACTCGTTAGTTTCAGAGTAAAGGACTGCTGGAAGGTAAGGCTTGATGTTTATCTTGCGGTACGGTACACCTCTCTCATGAAAGTATTTCACAGAGTTTTCGATTCGTACCAGTTTTTTAACTCTTTTTGCGATCTCGTTACTTAACATTGATTTTTTCTTATATTTATCGGTTGGATTCCTTTGAATGTAAATGCAAACACTTTTAACGACAACTGCAGTAGGTCAGAGATCTTTCACTTCTTCAAGAAAATATGTGCTAACACAGCGACAATAAATTAATTTTTGCTTCAAGAAATAAATGCATATGTAGGTAGATACAAATAACTGAATGTACGTAAAATGTAGTTATAATATTGTAGTTAAAGAATGAACGCACAATTAAATTATCGCTTAAAACAATACTGGTTGTATTTTTATCTTCATTATGTCGAAGGAACTCATTATGGAGAAATAAGAACGGAAACCTCATATAGTTTACTCTGAAATTGAGTAAATGAGACTACAAATTTTCGTACATTTATTTAACCGATAACTTCAGCTCACCATGATTTCCTTCTTAAATTCAACCATCCAAAAATGTTGAAAAAAAAATGGCAGCAAATTAGAAATTCGTCGCAGTTTTTTCTATTGGAGACGAACGTAGAGGTGTCTTCAAATAATCTACATACTTAACACTGCTCAAAGCAATGGCAAGAAGGATGTTTAGAAGCATTCAAATTCCAAACATCATATCGCGCATCTTTTGCTTGTGCAATTATACCGAATTGTACTTACTGCAATAAACAAAACACCGACAATCAAAGCATTACCAAGGATGATTATTATTACGCTCGTTTGATGAAACAAGCTATAACGACTTTGAATGCGTTGGACGAGTATGTATATCGATTTTGTTGACTTTTTTTGTTGGAATCAACTCATCTTTAGTTTTGGTTTGGTGAGCATTTTTGTAAAGACTCTTCTTTTCACGGCTCTTCAAGATCAATAATGTCCAAGCCGTAAGTACAAGTGTAGACTCATTAAAATCCCATTCATTGCACGACCAGCAATTTACAAGCAAATTCAGTGCGGACAATCTGAATTCTTAAAATTCTAGTTTGAGTAATCAGAATAGCAATGCAAAGCAGTTCAGTTCACCCTGATAGAATTTAAAATTAAGTGGAAAATAATGCAGGTATGTATGTATGAGCAAGCATTACCAGCTATAAAGTGAATGTGTCTTGGAAAACCGACGCATAATAAAACCATGCACTCTTTATGTTCTCTTTGATCTTCTTTGTCAGCTCTCTTCCATGGCCTGATAAGTTCAAGGTGCTCAAATCAAGTCATGTCGTGGTCATTTTATCCTCATCACTTCACTTCATCTTAAAAAGTCATCGTCATTGTCGGAGAATAAATAAGGGGCATCAGCAATTGAGCAAGCGAGTAAATGAAAGGAAGGAAAGAGAAAAGATAATAAAGGGAGCCATGCGAAAAATGTCGGAGCACCTATAATAACAATAATAAGGAAATAATTGGTGTATAATTTAGCAATAGCTGCTCGCGCCCGAAAATTTTAATCCACATTGCCGGTCAAATCACGATTCCTCGTCGGCGCATCACGACACACAAAAACCCAAGCAAAAAGCAAGCCAAAGTTTTTTAAGAATCGACGAGAAAAAAAGGAGAAGAGTAACCAAAGTGTTTACTCTCATGCATGGGCTCTGTATATATACTTTTATGCATATAATTTAATGGCACTACCTTCTCCACCACCACCACCTACCATACCCTTATAAAACTGATCTAAAGCACATTCATGAGTAATTTTTTCCGTAAGTGTTGCTCTACCTTTACCCTTTGTCAGAAAAAATGTATTTCAGAAATATGCTTCGAGTGAGAATAAAGCGTGTCCTGCTTTACTTTCTTGGCTTTGCTGGCCTGTTGGTCATTTATATGAGCATCGGTCATCGTTTGATGGTTTTTTAGTGATTCATTCTTTCCTTCAAATTATTGCTTTACATCATCATCATCGTGATCTCTACCAAAAAATTTGATTCATACGAGCACACCAGCAACTGGCGGAGAAACAATAAATATCGCAATAAAGCTTGAAACAGTTCAGGTTCCCTTCACTCTGCATATCATAAAAAGCCTCAAAAAACACAAAGTTCAATGTTTAAATACGATACCAACAGCGTCATGGCTGTGGTGACTGAATAATCACCATACATATATTTTTCTGCCCTTTGCACGCTGCTATTCCGTATTTCATATTATACGGGGATAGCCACAATGTATTTCTTATCATTGAAATATGCATAAAATAGCAGAATCGTTTATGAGATAAACTCATACTGTCTGTGTATGTACAGTTGGTACCATGCACAGCGCTCGTTCCACAGGTTTCATATCATGCAGATACTGAAGCTCTTGAAAGGCATGCAAGTCATGGTTTAGAAAGGGGACTCCATTTTGAGATAGAATGCTGGAGAGAAGAGAAGCTCAAAAGGAGGTCATACTAAAGTTTTCCTAAAAGCATTTTCGAGCCTTGAAGGCTCAGTTTGATTTTTGTTGTATTGAATAGCAGTCACTGGTTGAAGTGCTCGTGGGTTTTTACCCCTCAGGAAATCCTGAAGTAAAAACTTCGGTAAGTTCCGGATACAACTATATTATTTTACTCGAGTTTCTAGTGTTTTTCTGGAGGATAGTAGCTAATTGGTATTTCTCCTTTCGCTTGTAGCTCAAGGAGTTATTTGGGAGCGTCCTGGTCCTATTTAGGAAGCTCATTTAGGCACATATAATTGTGGTGAGTAATTCATTTAGTGAATTATTTTTATGATGAGTAGGGAATGCGTATTTAGAAAATCACACACTCATTTGGGGGTTTTTGTGTGATTTTAGCCTTCCTTCCTTGGTGGAATCATTCATTTCCTTGAGGGGAATATTCTTTCCATTTTGTGGAAGCTGTCCATTTTCCTGGTTGGAAACTGTCCAGTTCAGAGTGGGTCGCTTGTCCTGCTGCGCTGTTACTGCTGTGTGCTGATCATCTCATCGCCTCTTGCTGTACTTCCTGCTACTTCTCCTCATCACCTCAACTTGCTCTCCGTATAATATTTAAGGGTAATTACTACTTAAAATGAGAGATATTTGAGGGTGAATTGAATGTGGCATAAAGCATATTGTACGGCACAAGGGTGGGATTAGCACAAGAGTGAAGCTACGCTGACCAGTCAGCCTGTTAACTCCAACGCTTCGTGGGGTTTTGCCAAGTACGGTTCGACTATATTAAGCCTCCAGTAGGTGGTCGGACTAGGCGGCGGGTCTTCAGGGATATTGGGATCATATTCCATAACTAATTTCATGAATTCGAAGTAGATACGAGTTAGGAACATTCTAATTTACTTAAATTATACTGTAGAAGTGTTACCTAATTTTACTATAACTCAGGGGTATTTATTTTAATTACAAGTAGACTACAAAAGAGTATTGAAGAGAGCTCCTTCAGGTTAGCGTATATCAACGTATTTTATGAATAAGAAGTAATAATTTGTAGTTCAATTCATTTTAAACTGCTCAGAATAAATGTAATGAGTTGTATTACTAGCCAAACTAGCTATCTTTGTATTTTTTGATGTAATTATTGCTGGTACAGATTGCAAATTCCAATCTTTCATGAGTAATTTCCATCTTTCATGCTAATCATTCAGTAAAAGCATAGTTCGAGCACTAGTTATTTGTGGTTCATGAGAATTAAGCGCACAGGATATTCAAACCATATTTCTCATCTACTACAAGTTGGCGATCCTGAATTTGTCTTTAATTTGTAATCTTAGAAGCATTTTTTTAATAATCTGTTCGAAAATTACGAATCTCCAAAGAAGACTCGAACCTGGCAAGTGTTTTTTTTAAAATTAAAAATAGTTTTTAATCGTAATTTGTCGCACGTACCAGCAATAAAGTAGGGATATTTTATGTTCAGACTAAGTATTAATTTTTTGAGTCAAGGTATTTCAGAGTCATAACAGCAGTACATTTGCAATAACGGACACACTCTGGATTCCTTTGTTAGATTCTTTGTTAACTATACATAGCTGGGAAGGCCTGCCAAATAGTATAGCGCAGTGGAACCTAGCAAAATTCTTCATTGTAATTTTCGCTGTACGTTGTACAATTATATTCAATTGGTATTTTTGAATTAGGACAAGCATTATCATTCATACTAGCATTTTTTACATCCATTGGGTATTAGTACATGAGTCAAAAGAATCAGAGGGTAACTCGACGTGCTGCTAAATTGGGTTCAGACCCTCAGCATTGTCAAATCATAATGTCAGGTAGGAAAGAAACGGCGGAAGAAGTGGCAGGTTCTTCTGCTCAAAATGCAAACAATGAAGTTTGTATCCGCAAGCAAATGAACAAGGTAATGCAGGGTTTTTCGTGATGCAACAACTGAGGAATTAGCTAGGCTGTACCCAAATTTATACTCAAGCACCAACAATCCTCAACCTAACGGTAGGAATATTGCTCGAGATGTTTTTGAAGACAGCAATGATGAGGAAGAGGAACAAGGTAGCCATTCAGATACGGTTGTTTCAGCGCATAATAATAATAACAACGCGGGTTCAGCTGAGAATACCAATCTTCTAAATGAGGTTCTTGCTCAAATGGAAGAAATGCGTATTCAAATGCAGAGATTAGAACAAAACAATGGGGGTTTAGGGAAGAAAATAGGTTTCTCTCAAAAACAAATGCGGACTTGAGAAGGAGACTTGGAGAAGTGGAGAATGAGCGAACTCAGGTTAGGCAAGAACTAGAGGTAACGCAAACAGAAGAGATAATCTAAATTCAGGTCATTCTTCAAGGAGACAGCAGGTTAGCTATCGCACTGATTTAAATACAGTAGGAAGCATGAGCCAAGAGCAATATCTGTGGACAGAAACACACAGGTTGATTCTGTCGTAAATGCGTTAGCAAGAGTTCATGGTCAGGAAGGGCAGCAACAAACTTCAAATGAACAAGGAACCTTCGATTTAGGTCATTTGAATATGCACACTCAACCACATAACAGCTCCAAATAGCTTAGGGATACCACCTCCTCCACGATCATCAACAATAAATGATCCTACTCCAATAAGCAGTCCCTATTAACAGGAGCTATTGGCTCTGATGGCGGAGTGAATCCAACTGGACCATCACTCCAACCACAAGGCCATATGCATTCATCTTTAGGAAATCTCAGTTTCAATTCAAACAAAGAGATTCGCTCGTTAAAAAACATGAACCTCCAACATATATTGGCAAGAGGGATTCAAAATCTGCCTATGATTTTTTGCATTCCTAGAAAAGTACAATCCATCACTGGTTGCACGGATGAGACACTTTTAAATGCTATAATTCCATATTTTTAAAGGAGGACGCATCAATTGGTTCGAGACTGAGGGCATAATTGAAAGTTTTACTGGCTGGTCAGATTTCGGTTCGCTTTCGTCGTAAATATCAGTCGTATGACTATTATGAGGCAATTCGTAGGGAATTAGATCAGCGAACTCAAGGTAAAAATGAATCACTTTCAGATTATATAGGGGTCATTCTTGCGTATTTCAGGCGCATGAATCGGGAGTGTTGGGAGCGAGGAAATAATTACCAAAGTACTTTTTGGCCTTCACCCTAGGTATGCAACCTATTACACAGAAATTGCATTTGCGGAGGACTTGAAACATTTAATTATTAGTGCTCAGCAGGTAGATAATTTTGTAGAGCGAAGGAATAATTATAAATCACCTCCAACAGAAAACTTGAAAGAGCCGGGATTAGGGTACAGAGAACCGAAGGGTAATTTTGCTAATGAAAATCAAAGCAAGGTACAAGATACAGAAACAATTAGTTTGTGTAGGAAAGGAAGTGAGCATTATTTTGATCAACGATATAATGGTGGGGAGAACATAGGAAGTTCGCACGAACATCCCGATAGTAGCTATTATCTCAATAATATGCCATCTGCAGCTTCCATGAGTGGGGAAAAGCCCTCCGTGACTTCTTCCAACCAAGGATCTGTAGTTAACAAAAACGTAGGTAGCCATGTGAATCAAACTTTTAGAAATAGAAAAGATTCAATGGAATTCCCAACTCGAAATTTCAGTGCTGGTAGTAATGATCACAAAGGCATTTTGAAGACGGATTCCACACATGCTCAAAAGTTTCTTTTAATAGGTCTCGTTCTGAATCTCCATATAAAAGTAGTGGCTCATCTCACAATTCGCCGTTTAGATCAGGTTGCTTTGCATGTGGCAGTTTAGAACATCGTGTCAGAGATTGTCCAAAGACGGTTCAGGGAAACGAGAAAAGCCCAAATCAGTGGTGGAAGTAGAGAAAGTATTTCATTTCTGTTATGGGTATAGAAAAATAAAACTACCAATTGTGTAAGCTTAAAGGCTGTTTGTACTATATTCAGATACAAATTATACAGTTGTGAAAAATATAATTGCCTATCATTTATCGGTTGTGATCCCAAGGGACGGGATCAAGCGTAGTTGGGGGGTCTTGTGGTGACTGAAAGATCACCATACATATATTTTTGCTCATTTCACGCTGCTATTCCGTATTTCAT
>LJIJ01000624.1:0-90225 GCA_001718145.1 Orchesella cincta | reverse complement strand
TGGAAACTATCAAACGTCCAA
The DNA here is from genome assembly GCA_001718145.1 of Orchesella cincta. Lineage (NCBI taxonomy): Eukaryota > Metazoa > Arthropoda > Collembola > Entomobryomorpha > Orchesellidae > Orchesella > Orchesella cincta. The sequence goes on along the minus strand of LJIJ01000624.1, from coordinate 90,204 downwards.
TGGAAAACCCGAAAATCAAGAAGGAATTAATGAAACTATTCGATTCTGAAATAGAATGAATGAAGCCCACGTATTTACTAAACAGCAGGTGACAAAACCGTTATGGCTATACCTTACACTTTTGGACGTTGGAGATTGTGGAATGTACGTTTTGCATTACTTGACGTACTTAAGCAGGGCAGTTCACCTAATACAGTATAATTTATTGCTTGTCGAGCGCTTACATGCAGGGAATTTTTACTAAAGTATTTAGTACTGCCTTTCCTTAGTAGGCGCATTCTATACGTCGATTGCGAATACACATGAAAATTGCTGTAACAACAAAAAACGTAGCTTCTAAATGAGGCATTAAAACTACTTCGGGCAGGCCAGGCATTATGTATCCTCAAATATATGAATTTTAATGAGTTTGTAGGTGCAACGTTATTGATTTATAGATGTTTAAAAATGCATATGACTTGCAAAGTCACTCATCATGTAAACTGTAAAAGGTTTATTGGAAGAAGCAATAGTGTAAACTGAAAATGTTTCGACAAAATAACAATGATGCTAGTTTTTATTATATTGGACATGATTATGAGTTAGAAATTGAAATTAAACTTTTTCCACAGTAATCACGCATAAAATTGGTAGCGTTTTGAAGTTAAATGAAATTTTAGAGTATGTAATGTATAAACGAAATCTACGAAACTTTTGCATCTGCTTTGGCCCAGACGCGTACACGTTCAATTTACAAATAGATCGCGAGCCTTTAGCTCATTCTATCGAATGAATTTAAGTAGCGTAATGAATATATTATTAATGTATGCATCCACGATTGCCAGATCAAGTTCTTGAGCTGGGCACTTCTAAACTAGCAGTCTCAAAAGAAAAAGCAACTAACACTGCCATCAATGTTGGATGTAATACAAACGTAGAGCTTTATAGGGAAGATAAATTGAAACCAAGAACTGAGAAGTTTGATCGTAAGCACAAGCGAGGATTGTATCGTGGGTTTATTCTTGCTTGCGTCTACAATATCCTTCTTTTTCTGTATTGCAGCGCCTTGCCTGAAAACCGAAAGAGCTGCTTAGCTGTGACGTGCTTCTTCGTGTGGCTGTGCTGTGCCGTCTTGATGATGATGATGATGACTATATATTTTGGAATGTATGGGAAACTTCTAGCTCCAAATTAAAAACTATTAAATAAAATAGGCCACTAAAATATTAGATATTGGGATTTTGTGTTTCCAATATACTAACTGAAAAGTGTCATAGTATTACCACTTCTCAGCTTGTTTCCACAGATAAAATAGTTTTTAACCAGGTGTAAGAGTGAATGATATGTTTTGAGCTAATTGTAGCAGTCAACAAATGATACCATATTTTATTTAACAAAATGTGATATTTCCCCAATAATTCTGACGGGTTCTGTGAATCTTTCATATTTATTTAAATTGCTAGTAAGGCAGTTCATGCTTTCACGGCTCTGTGATGATGATTGAATAATAGCCGATCAGCTTTATGAATCTTTCATCTTAAATTATGTAAGGAGCTCTAATGCTCTGTCGATTTACGCAAAACTAAATTAAAAAATTGCTGCTGTACCAATTTATAAAATTAGTACTCATGCATTAATGCGTAAATAAATAATAATATTAATTTCCATGTTATTAATAATTCTAAACCGATGGCATAATGTCCAAACTGAATCATTTTTTTACTTTGATTTAATGTCATTTTAATTTTGTTTATTTAATTCTGAAAAACATAATATTATCCGCAGGTTTTAAAATGAAAACAAATTGCTAATAACTAACGTTAAATGAAATCCTTTTTAGCTTTTTTAATTTCGCAAAAAACTGATCTATAATCAATTAATCTGCTAAAACGGTTTCTGAAACAATTTCTAATATCCAAATGATAAAGACAGTTCTCGATGTGCGCTATGAAATACCTTTAGTATAATCCAGTTATTGCAGTTGAGCTCATCCCTTCTTACACCAGAAATGTGCACAAAAAAGATTGCCCCAAAGCAGAGTGTCAGTAGTATTGAATGTAAAAACAAGAAAACAAAAACTAGCTAACATATAATATGACCGAAATGAAAGCTATTCCTAATTATGGGCCCGCTTTGTGCCTAATAAGTATTGTCATAGTCAGAATTTTATAAAATTTCATTAGTAACGTTGTGCTTAACATATGTATGGACATAACATTTGGTAGTCTTCTTTTAATTACAAAATATTCCATCTAATTCAATTTTGACATAATTGACACACATCCGGATGTTTGCATATGATACATGGAACCGCATTGAATTCTTTATAGTATTTAGAAAGTGCTGAAAAGGAGGGATGAGTTTCGGTCTTTTACAACGAACCAAAACTAAGAAAAATAACCAGCCCTCAGCGCAAATGTCTTAAAATAGTAGTTGAAATATTTTTCTTCCGAAACCACCGCATCTCCATCTCCAAAATAGTCTTGATGCAGCAAGTCGTCAACCACTGTCCAGAAAATGAACGTATTTTGTCCTTATAAAGCTCCACAAATTTCACCAAATTTCTTCTCAACCTTGCCTAGTCTTATATATGAAAACTGAGGCTTTGTTTGACAGCATTTCAGTATTCGACTTTCTCTGAATAAGCGCAGGTTGTAAGAGTATGTCGTCCATTCTTGCTACGCCAGTTAATCATTTAATCCTGAGCGATTGAATTTGCCATTTCTGCTACTCGTTTTCAAGTTCACTTGAGCTTTCAGTAGGTTCGTCTGCTTCAGCCTCTAAACACTTTGCCGATATCAGCTAAAAAGTTTTTGTTTTTCTCAGCGTTCCAGAAAAATTGGCATGGTGAAACCACTGTCTGATGTTTCGGCGTAAAATTGCGGATTCTTTATTCATCATCCAGATTAAACAAGTGCCATTTTCAAGGTATGCCAGCGAGTCTCCAGCAGAAGCTAGGCTATCACTCATCCTGCTCAATATTCATGTTAATATTTTTCTTGTATTTTTTACTCCATCTGAATGGGTGCTTACCAAGAGAGAGCGTAAAGCTTGCTGTCATTCCAAGGGGGAAATATATCAACAGCTCTGGTAGCTGTGGAAAGTTTATCACCATTTGTATAAAGCAGGTTAATGCTCTCCTTGAGCCATTTCCAACAAAGCCTGTTCCTTTTGGCTTTGTGCTCGCTTGTCACATTGCAATTGCAGCAAAGCTTTTCGACTCACCCCAAAATACTCCCAACTTGCCTAATTAGGATTCCAGCGAATTGTTTCAAAAAATGCAATATAATTTGCTGCGCCGTTGAATATCACGATGAAGCAAAGCTTCTGCCAGATTCGCTGAATCAATGCAACTTTCGCTGCGTCCATGAACTTAAACTTATTAAGCTGTTGCCGGTTCTGCAATCAAAAAGAGCGATGATTAGGCTACAACTTTTTTCTCAAGCTCGCACATTGCGCCAAGCCTCCATCGCCCTAAGTAGAACGCACTTAGCCCAGCCTCTGTCTGCTCTGTCCATCGATAGAGCGTGACAATATTTAAGTTTCCGACTTCATTTGTCCTTTTCATATCCTGCCAGTTGTTTAACTCGGTTTTGTACAAAGTGTAATGTTCAGGGTTAATTCTTTTTACGGCTGCCAGATTCTTGCCATAATAACCATGACACTTTGTAGAGGTTGCAGTTTGACCCAGGCGTTTTTCATGTATGTAACTAATATCTGTCCCTGTCAGAGAAATCAGAGTTCCCAACTGATCTTCAGAGTCGTTGCCTGTGTAACTTTGTAATTCCCTGATGCCTGTAATCGTACATACGCCAAAGGTATTAAAATTTAAGTTTCATAATCTGTAATAAATTTTACTCGGCTTGTAATAAAATAAATTTTATGTTTTTACCATGCACCACATTCTCCAATTCACCTTGTTCCTTCTCATGTTTTCCTTGACTCAAAATTTGTAAACTTCTAAATTGTAAACTTGCATACAATGCGTCAATGAGAGCTTCATAACTGCGTCTTTTTCTTATCAATTATTTCATATAACACTGGTTTGAGCTTAAGCGCCTTCTCCATCGTATTTATCTCTCTGGTCATTTTTTTGAAAATTTTAAGTTTTCACGATTAAACGAACATTATCAGTATTAATTTAATGCGTAGTAATGGTACATATTTGATAAAAGTTAGAAATATATTGGGACAAATTACCAAGCGCAATACGTCATCATCTGTCAGTATTTTCTTAGACTGCAAAAACGCCAGTGTAGCTGTATTGCAATCTGTTAATCTAATTAGCTCATGCAGATTTTTTCGAACGTGATTAATTTGCCAGGACTCCATGTTTGGGCTGAAAACACCAATAAATGAAAAATTGCCAATGCAAAACAAAGAATTATTGAAAATGAAAGGATTACCTATGCGTGTAGTTAACTTGTGGCGCTCCTATGAAAAAGGTAATGGAAAACATGTCAAACTTCACTCCTCATTCCAACTACAATACAATTGATACCCAACCTCAGAATAATGAATGCTTGCGCAGACGCGTTAACCATTTTGCATAGCATTGCATCAACTGTATTGTAGTTGGAATGAGGAGGCTGAAGTGTTGACATTTCCCCATTACTTTTTTTACATAGGCCCACAATGTTAAACTACACCATAGGTAATCCTTTCATTTCATAATTCCCTTTGTTTAGCGATTGCCAATTTTTTCATTCTTATTGCGTGTTTTTCAGACCAAACAAGGAGCCCCCTGGCCAAGCTTAATCAACATTCGGCAAAAAATTCTGCCATCGCAGCCTAATTAGATTAAAACAGACTGCCAATACAACTACACTGCGCCTTTTGCCAGTCTAAGAAAATATGCCAGCAGGAAGGACGTATCGCCGCTTTGGCTAATTTGTCCCAATATATTTCTAACTTTTAATCAAAGGTACTCGTACCATTCACTACCATTAAATTATACTGAAATGCTTCGTATTAAATCCGAAAACTTAAAATGTTTCAAAAAAAATTACGCAGAGCAGAATAAATACGAATGGCAGAAGGACGCCTTAGTCAAACCAACGTGCCTTATATGAAATACTTGATAAGAAAAAGACGCAGTTATGAAGCCTCTCATTCACGCATTGCCATGAAAGTTTACAATTTGGAAGTTTACAAATTTTGAGTCAAGGAAAACAATGGAGCAAGCGAAACAAGCGTTGAATTGGAGAATGCTGGGGCATCGGTAAAAACATTAAAATTCATTTTCATTACAAGCCCGAGTAAAATTTATTCACAGCATTAATGAAACGTAAATTTTAAGCCTTTGGCGTATGTATCAGGGAATTTACAAAGTTACACAAGCAACGACTCTGAACGATCGTTGGTCAACTCTGATTTCTCTGACAGGCCCGACAGATATTAAGTTACATACAGGAAAAAACGCCTGGGGTCCAAACTTGCAACTTTCTACAGTGCTACCATGGTTATTATGCGCAAGGAATCGCAGCCGTTAAAAAGAATTAACCCTGCAACATTACACTTTGCTACAAACCGAGCTTAAAAACAAATTGGCAGCGATATGAACAAGGACAAATGAAGCTCGCGAAACATAAATAATGTTCCACGCTGTATCGATGTTCAGAGACCCAGACAGAGCGCTGGGGCTGAGTGCGTTCTACTTAGCCGATGGCAGCTTGCAATGTGCCGACTTGCAGCAGAAAAAAGTTGTTAAGCCTAAATGCATCCTCTTTTTGATTCAGAGCGGCAACAGCTTAATAAGTTTATTCATGACGCAGCGAAAGGGTTGCATTGGATTCACGAATCTGCGAACTTTCTTCATCGTGATATTAAGCCAGCAAATACATTCATTTTTGAAACAATTTCCGGAAATCTAATTAGCAAGTTGGGAGATTTTAGGGTGAGTCGAAAACTTTCTCAATTTGCAATGGAAACGAGCACAAACCCAAAAGGTTCAGCTTGTTGGATGCGCCCTCCGCAGACATTTAATTGGCATTATACAACATTGGCCTGCATAAACCTTTCCACACTACCAAGCTGTTGATATATTCCCCCTTGGAATGACAGCAAGCTTTACGCTCTCTCTGGTAAGCAACCCTTCGCAATGCCGAGTGAAAAATCACAAGAAAATATTAACATTGAATACTTGAGCCCAGGATGCATATTAGTCCAGTTTCTCTGGAACCTCCTGCATACCTTGAAAATTAGTTGTTTAACTGGATGATGAATAAGAATCCAAATTTACGACCAAACATCAGACAAGTGGTTTCACATCCAATTTTCTGGAACCTGAGAAAAACCAAAAACTTTTTACTGGATATTGCAAAGTGTTTAGAGCTGAAACAACGAACCTTACTCCAAAGTTGGAACTTTGAAAAACGAGTACAAAATCGCCAATGTCATCGCCTTTCAGGCATTAAAGATAACTGCGCGCTACAAGAATGGACGACACACTCTACAACCTGCTTATTCAAAGAAAGTCGAATACTGAATCTGTCAAAAAACCTAAGTTTCATATTAAGAACTACAACGGTGAGAAGATTGTGAAGCTTGTGGAGCTTATAAGGGACAAATACGTTCATTTTATGGACATGGTTGACGACTTGCTGCATCAAGACTATTTTGGAGATGGAGATGCGGTGGTTTCGGAAGAAAAATATTTCAACTACTATTTTAAGACATTTCCTGAGCTGGTTGTTTTCTTGTTTTGGTTCGTTGTAAAGAACCAAACTCATCCCTCCTTTTCAGCAATTTCTAAATACTATAAAGAATTCAATGCAGTTCCATGTATCATATGCAAACTCCGGAGGGTTGTGTCAATTATGGTCAAAATTGAATTAGATCGGAAGTATTTTGCTAATAAAAGAAACTACCAAATGTGATGTCCATAAAACTGCGTAAGCAAATTACTAATAAATTTTATAACATTCTGGCAATTATATCAATACTTATTAGCACAAGCTGCCCCCAATATTAGAATACCTCATTTCCATAATTATATGTAGCTAGTTCTTGTTTCTTGTTTACTATTCAATACTACTGACACTCTCTTGCAATCTTTTTTTTCACATCGGCTTAAGATAGGTGATAGCTCAACTTCAATATGAGATACTAAAGATTTTCATACGCACATCAAGAACTGTGCTTATCATTTAGCTATTTGAAAGAATTTGTTTTATCAAGAAAAACCGTTTTTACGAGCATTAATTGATTATAGACAGTTTTTTGGCGATTAAAAAGGCGAAAAGGATTATTAACGTTAGTTATACAATTTGTTTTCATTTTAAAACATGCGGCATATATTACTGTTTTTGCAGCAATTCTAAAAAACAAAATTTAAATGAACATTAAATCAAAGTAATAAAAATGATTACGTTATGCGACATATATCCATGGTTTAAATAATTAATAATGAAATTAATTAATTATTATTACGCTTATCAGACATAGACTAATTTTTTGATAAATTGGTACACGCACAATTTTTTTAAATTTTTAGTTGACAGTAATCGAAGACATTAGACTCTTACATAATTTTTAAGCATGAAAGATCAGTAAAAGCCTATCGGCTATTATATTACAAATCATATTCACAGACTGAAACATTGAACTGCCTTACTAGCAATTTAAATTAAATATAAAGATTCACAGTAACCCGTCGGGGAGAAATTATTGCAATATCACATTTGCTTAAATAAATACTCGGTATATTTGTTGACTGGCCTAAATTAGCTCAAACATGTCATTGGCTCTTATGCCTGGTTAAAAAATATTTTATCGTGTGGAACAAACTGAAGAAGTGGTAATTTCTATGACCCTTTTCAGTTAGTATAATCGAAACACAAAATCCCAATTTTTAATATTTTAGTGGCCTATTTTATTTAATAGTTTTTAATTTGGAGCTAGAAGTTTCCCATACATTCCAAAATATATAGTCATCATCATCATCATCAAGACCACAGGCACAGCCACACCGAAAGAAGCACGGTCACAGCTAAGCAGCCTCTGGTTTCAAGCAAGCCTGCCAATACAGAAAAAGAAGCGATATTGTAGACTCAAGCAAGTATAAAAACCACCGAGAAAATCCTTCGCTTGTGCTTACGATCAAACTTCTCAGTTCTTGGTTTCAATTTATCTTCCCTATAAAGCTCTACATTTGCATTACATCCAACACTGATGCACTGTAGTTGCTTCTTCTTTTGACATGCTAGTTTAGAAGTGCCCAGCTCAAGAACTTGATCTGCCAATCGTGATATAATACATTTAATAATATATTCATTACCTACTTTAATTCATTTGATAGAATGAGCTTAACTCGGATCTATTTGTAAATTGAACTGTACCGTCTGGGACCAAACAGATGCAAAACCTATCGTAAATTCAGTTTATACATTACACAAATACTCTAAATTTCATTTAACTTCAAAACCTACCAATTTTATCGTGTTACTATGAATAAATTAATTTCAATTTCTAACTCATAACTCAATGTCAATATAATAAAAACTACATCCACTTGTTATTTTTGGAAACATTTTCAATTACACAATTGCTTCTTCCAATAAACCTTTTACAGTTTACATGATGAGTGACTTTGCAAGTCATATGCATTTTTAAACATCTATAGGTAAATCATAACATTGCACCTAACAAATCCATAAAAGTTCATATATTTGAGGATACATAATGCCTGCCTGCCGAAGTAGTTTAATCCTCATTTAGAAGCTACGTTTTTTGTTGTACAGCAATTTTCATGTGTATTCCAATCGACGTATAGAATGCCCTAAAGGCAGTACTAAATATTTTAGTAACAATATTCTCTGGCATGTAAGCCTACAACAAGCAATAAACTAATGCTGTATTTAGGTGAATCCCTGTTAACTAGTCACATAATACAAAAACGTACTTTCCACTACCTTCAACACCAAGTGTAGAAAAAGGCCATAATGGTTTTACTCCTGGTTTAGTAACCTACGTGCTTCATTCACTCTATTTCAGAATCGAAAGTTCATTGTTTCATTTCTTGGATTTCCTGTTCCATAGGACGTTTTGGTAGTTTCAATTCCAATTGCACCTTGGTCCCCTTCTCAACAATGCGTCCGAAACCTGTGAACATTAGGGCCCAATGTTGTGTATGAAAAATGAAAGCCTCACGGCTTCATCTATAAGTGACAAGAAACGGTAAAACAACATTATTTATGTGTAAATACAGGATTCGTCTTGTGTAGTCTACTAACGTACGTTTCAGGATCTCCAACATCGCTTTCTTTGCTCTCGAGCTCAATAATTTTCATTCAATTCAATGCAACGGATTTCCAAATTAAACTCAAGTGCAATACTGGTGCCTTCTCAAAACACATCTGTTGAATAGAACAGGAAATTTTGAGTAAATAGTCATCCAATGAATAGGTAATTAACAATACTTTTGAACATGAAATGCAATTTCATAAATCCTTTTTTCTAGTTTATAACAGAATTTCTTCTCCTTTGCTCACGCGCGTTGTAATGCGAAAGTAAATGAATGCGTAAACATAACAGATAGCTTGACGGTTTCAAAAATGTAAAATTTGACTGATAGCAGTAGCTTATTTGAAAACATTATTATCATCAAAATCTCAAAACTACTACTAAAACACAATCAATATCTACCTTTTACACTTTTTTTACAACTGTCGTGAATTCTTATGATAACGTGTAGATTACCCAAGTTAAGATTTTGTTCATGAAACATCGTATTATTATTTAGGATACAATTTATAACAATTCTATTATCGAATTCGGTAACCTGTTTGTGTAACCAATTTCCACATGATTTAATTACTCCAAAAACCGTGTATTTCGTACGGGTTTGAAATGTGTTCTGAACATAATTGGCCTAGTGACATCACACATTAAGATACAAAGTTTTTGATTCCAGGATTGTATTGTAACCATTAATTTTTCTTATTACAAAATACATTTTTAAGACATTGTATTTGACAAGGTAGTAGTCCTGCACCGTCTTGTCAGGTTTATGGTACTTACATATTTTTAAATATGTTGAAAATCCACGAACACAATGTTACGGTTGAAAAACATGTTCCTTCCATCATGTCGTAATGTTTCCTCTCTCAGCTCTCATTGAATTACATCTGAAGGGTGAAGGGGAATTACATTATAATTGCCGAATATTCACCGGTTCCATCATGAAAAATCCACCTGTTGAGATCCGGGACAAAATGTTTTTTAAATGTGCATCATCTTGTTAATGACTTTGGAGAAAGCTAACATGTGTGTACAAATTTATTCAAACCTTACTGAGTTCCAGTTCCAATGCGTTGAGTGTTGAGTTTGTGGAAATAAAAACATACGATGAACCCATTTCTACACTGTTGACTACCAGCACTAATAATAATTATTATGAATGAAATTATAGTAATCTAATAAATGCAAATAACATTTCACAAAAACCAAAACATTTCAGTTTTGTTTCATATTCTTACAATATACATGTATACGTAAGTAAATCATTATCAACGTGAAATGATATGATCCACTGTGCTACTCCATCAGCCGGTGTACAAACACGCAACAAGTGTCTTGTGAAGAAAAGGACAGAGGTATATCAGCATGTTATGCATTTATGATATGCACGTACAATACAATACCCCTTGTACATTAGGTATATGCCCATTGCTTTCTATTGCGTATATTTGTCAACTAGAAAAACACTTTGTCTAGTTTAGAAAGATGCTTCGTTCGAATATTTCATTCTTCATGATTTTATTTGCCTTCACATTAATAATATATACAGTAACTCATGAAAAAGGTTTTTTCAATGTGAAAAGTGGATGACTGAGGTGTAGTTTCCAAAAGCAGTAGGCATTGATATTTTGAAGCCATCCTGAATACATATTAAAAAGTAGCTCACGACAATTGCAGCATACTGTAAACCAGTCAAATGTTTGTGACACTGATCATACAATTGGAGACTTGATGTGAAAAAGTATACATAAGTATATATATTTGACGCACCGCCGCTATAAAAGAGTTTGATATGGCGCAGGTCCCTTCTATGTCTATTCCAATTTGTTCCCTCGTGCAGTTGAGAGCGTTGAAGCTATTGCAATCATAGTACCGTTTATTACTCCCCCTTTTCAACCAAATATTCACTATCCCGAGCTAAAAGGCAAAAAATAAAAGTTTCATCGATTCATAATACCGGTAATAAAAAATGTGTTTACTTGTTTCTGAATGTGTGCTGAAATGAGAAGATTTGCCAGGAAAATTAAATAAAAAATTAGAGCATCCAGTCGAGCCAATGCATGAGGGTTGGTTGCCACCACTGTTAGATTTACAGCAAAATACAAAGCAGACTCTGCAAGGTACCAAAATGCATGGTTTCCTAGAGCATCATTGATTGCTGAAGAAAGTTTCGCAAGGTCTTCAAGACGCGCCAGAACCTGCTCGTAATTTAATAAATTTTCGGTATCTCTTTTGATATCCGTGACAAATGAGCGCACAGCTAGCCACAGGGTCGCAGAAAACGAAGTAAGGAGTATGTCGTAGAATGTGCCAACAGCATGCCTAAAAATATGAACAAACAAAGGTCGCATACAACCAAAATCATGCTAATTAATTGGCAATCTACCTTTGAAATGCCCCGATCAAAGTAAGTAAGCTGATAGGAACATCCCATATATTCCAATTGACGTTAGTGGACTCGTAGAAATCCTGCCCCGAATTATCAACGAAAAATGCGTAGCGTGCATATTTCACCAGCTGGTCGCTCCAGAGATTAGGTGACCACGGCTCCGATAACGGAACAAACCCTTTCCCGTAGATGGTACTTGTAAAGATCTGTAGAACCGGAACCATAAAGAGTCCAAAAACATACGGTCTCCACAATATCTGAATTTAAGTTTTAAATACATGGCACATTATGATGCAGTCTTTCATATTAATATTGCATTTATTTGCATTTATTTATTTACCTTGAAATTTATGGAAGAAAAACTTGGGGTATTGTGAACGCGCTGAAAAATTTTCAAGTAGTTATTTTGGTTGACCCATAATCTCCAAATTGTAAGCACCTTGTAGACCAACATTGTTAGCACGTTAACCACCTTGAATGATTTTATGGATGGTGGCAACTTTACAATCTCAAAATCAATGGTTTGCCTAATTTCAGTAAGAAGTCGTGCAATGCACATCAGGTGCATGATGACGCAACAAATCTGTTTTATTACGAATGAAACAAAAATTTATTCAAATAGCAAGCAAAATATCAACATGCTTTTGAAAAGTACATTTCGTAAGAAGAAAGTTGAATGCTACCTCGTGGAGTACACATTTTTTTATTACGAAGGAATCAGAATTACTCTCGATTGCAATTCGAAATGGTGTAACACAAAGAACAGCAGCAAAATCGAAAAAGGTTGAGATAATATTTGATAGTGGGCTGACATGAGTTGTCACAGGCTGCTCCAAATTTTCAATTCTTGGTCTATTTGCCTCTATTTGGGCAACGTTTCCAGAAACATCCCCAATCGCTGCGACCACAGGTGAAACTCGTCGCCTTTGGTAGAACCGGAGCAAGCGTTGCATTTTGAATTGATAACACAACTTGAGACGGAATTGGACAAATAGAACTAAGGATGAATCGTGGAAAATGTTTTGATAGTTAAGCAGAAAAATTATGTGACAGTTTCCTTCAAGGAAAAAATATTTTCGTTTACATTGAAAGAAGGGAGAATAACGACTAGGTATTGCAATAGCTTTTCCTTCCTTTTATATAGTACTACATGGTTTTTGCACGGTATCCATAGGTAAGTTGTATCCATGATTTTTCATACCACATTTCTGGAAGGGAGTAAGTATCTTTTAATTATCTTGGTAAACAAATTTTTTAATTGAAAACGGGGACTGGTAGCTACAAAAGTCATAATCAAGACTACGTTGCAGTGTAATATTATAGTGCACCATAATGTTTTAGTGCAACATAGTCCCGGTGACGACTTTTTACTCATTTACACTACAATATATAGTGTAAATGAGTTGAGAACAAACGCGTAAAATTGGTAAGCTCGATACCAAAAACAGCAAGCCATTTAGGTTTGCTTTGTTGCCTGCCTGTTTCACGGAGTTGATTTTAAGCATGCGTTTCTTATGAAAAGAAATAAAAGGTTAGTTTTAATTGTTAGTAAATATGACATGAAATATGGGCTTCGTTAGAGTGCGGTAGTTAATTGATAATTTTTATAGTAATTCCGCGTACTAAATTTTTACACTGAGAATAAAAACTCACCTACAATAGTAAAATGCAAATGATCGGGTTTGCCTTAAAGAGATAATAACATTACAGTTTTATTCAGGTTGGTGTCAGATTAGGTGTGCAGATAAAGACTGAGAAGCTAACTTAGTTTGTATATTGCTGCTAGAACGTGTTTCTTTATTAATTAGTTAATTTTCTGGACAGTTTTTATAGGATGGTAAAACAAGATATTATTAACAGTATGAATGATGGTGGTTACGAACGTCCTCGAATGCTCTTCCATTTCTCTTCGCCTAGCAGTATAGTATCAGCACAGTTCTACCAACCATCAGTGCCTCTTCCGGAAGCAAGAGCTTCGTTTGCTTCTTTCTTAGGAGCATCCAACTGAAAAATTATTAAAACATATTGAGTTCAAACGTATCAATACCTATACCAGATAGAAGTACGGAAATAATGTGTATCGGAAACGATATTATACCGGATTAGCTCCAACAACGCAGACAAAAGCCACGAAGGTGGCGATGATCCCAAAAATCTTCATTATGGATGTGGTCCGCGTTCAGAAACGGATGATTTGACGATTCTTGTCTGGCAGCAGCTAAGATGTGGTTGGTGTGATGGTGCAGCAAATTTTGATGCTGGTATCAAATTTTATCCCGAATTTATACAGGGGTTGAAGCTCGTAAAAATCACATCAACCATTAATTTAATGAGAGCTGCGCAACGTAATTATCGTTAGTGCAGATGGTGACGCAAAATTAGCAAGAGATTTGCTTTTCGGAAGCCGAAAAATTGGATTGGATCGAACATATTTTACATAAGCACCAATAAAAAGGATTGCTAGAATAAAGATAAAGAAAATTGCTAGCTATTAAAATTTGAGACGCAAGGCAATTAGGAAATGGAATTATTAATTACTACTTGACACGTTCAACGGCTTAACTTTCAGCTGTATTAAATAAAAAATGACTGCTTATAGCGATCAAGCTAAATTTCTTAATACCAAACGACAATTAGTAAATGCCTAACTAGTAACAATATATATTTTTTTCCTCGTTGATTCCAATTTCTGAATTCCGTTCAGGTTTCATCAAATCAAGTCCACTTTCGATCTTTGTAACTCGTAAAAATGAGTTGAGGATGAGGTCTAGCACGTAGTTGATGCAACATGTTTGTAAAAGAAAAATTCACAACTTAATAAAGTTTGGACAGAGGTGCATGTAATTTACTCCGCGAATTGCATCAACCTATTTCACATTCAAAACTGGGCATTTCAACTGCCGCAAAACCTTCCTTTCATATCAAATACCAACTCGATCGTTTGTTCTAAGAAAATATAACATTTTTAGTCTTCCACAATTTTAACGGCAATATAACGACAACAGTCCTTTTTGCCAGAGCATCAAAACGATGTTTGAGGTTGAAAACAACGGATTGATAACAACGTAAAACAGCATGTTTTATAATATAAAAAAACTACTCCTCTCGAGTCGTATTATATTATGCGAACTTCCATCAACCTCCACTAATAATACTGGCTATAATTGCCATGTGTGTTAGTCTACAGCCTTAATTATAGGTTAATTTAATTTTTTGAACAGTGGGAAGTAACTGCCATAGAAATGTATGCTGATTGTGTCATGTGTCTCTTTCTAGCATCAATCTCGTCTAAAATACATAAATGTAAGGTGTAATCAACTTTGAATTTACGTTTAACGTAATATTACAACGTTTACAACCATTACTCACAACTTTAAATATTTTAATTCACATTATATATATTTAACAAATTTGTTACAAAAGCATGAATTTTTTTATGTAATTTAAAATAAAAGATAACATTCTCAAAACATTCTCCAAAAGATTTACTGTATTGATTAGCAAATAGAATAATTGTCGATTTTACAATTGGTTAATAACATTTTGTATTAACTTTCCATAAACGCCGGGTTTCGTTTGGCAAAAGAAACTAACAAGTTTTCAGTAGTGCTCGGGACCTCTTCGTATTCTAACTCAGAAGTCATAAGTATGAAATTGGAATAACACTTTATTCACATGGAGTTAATTACTATTACTTTCCAATAGTATCTTTTCCCATTCATTCCAAAAGCTGCACAGCATACATCATCACCACCAATACAAGTTCACAACGAATCGTGTGAGAAGAGACATCACTGAAATGATAGAGAGCTAGGCAGTTCTGCTCAGTCTTCAGCAAGGCTGCAATAAAGAAAAAGAAGGATATTGTCAACTCAATCTAGTGTATGCCTAGCATACATTCATCGTTTGTGCTTGGAAAGTCCTTATTTTCCCTTTTAAAGCTCTAAGCAGCACTATTGCAATTGTATGCAATTTACATGATGCATCATTCACTTAATTTGCATTTAAAGAGTGTAATTGACAGTCATTGTAGTGGACTACTATGTACTATTTAGTGGACCTACGTAGTTTTACTGATAAAAACCATACTTCACAATACCTAAATTCATTTTAATTGAATCCGTACAAGTAATAAATTACATACGTCTTTGGAATGCACCAATTTCTGGACTTATCATGTATTCCCGGTTTTCATTTAAAATTCCTAATTCGAAGCTCAATTTACAGATGAAAGAGAAGCTGCAGATAGTTTTAATTTTTTATTTTTTTATTTCTGCAACAGTCTTCCCAATTTCAATTGTTTTAACAATTATATGTAAGCCTATCCACAGTCTTGTTGATTGTGATTTAGTAAGCTGTTACAACTTTAAACACCTAGAACTACTAGCTTGGCATTTTCTGAATCCATTAATGCATCCTTTTCGGTAATTGGACTACATATTATGTTTGTTCTGGTGTACCAGATAAACAGGGAATTATATTAGACTTTTATTCTGTAGCATTATCAACATGCAGAGACCTGCAAACATAACTAATCAACGTAAGTTGGAAAAGACTTCTACCTCGAAGCCAGGACCTACTTTAATGTTGCAGATTTCAGCTATAATTTAAATGTATCTGATTTACAGATTTGCATTTGCTGTTAATCACGAATTGCGTGAAAACACCGATAAAAGTTAGTCGCTGTTGCACGTACAATACTACAAACGAACAAACACTACATCCTGTATTGTACAGTCGTGTAATATAAACGACATTCACTATCTCAAATTTTGAACTTTTCTCAGTGATTCGATACTTTTAATGCAATTTAGGTGTAACTGACTCCTCCAAAGAACGTTTATGAAAGTACGTAAATTTCATAAAATTAAAAATGTATAATAAACTAGCGAGTTTTCATTTTGAAATTATTGGATACCAACCTGTTAGCATAGTGTTATTAAGGAAGGTTTCAGATTATCTTGTTACATTTTACACGTTCATTTTATGGGACGAACAGAACAGCGTGGAAGCGTAAACTTCCGGTGAAGCTCAGTTGACTGAAATACTTTCCATTTGTTGTAACCTTAAAGAATAAATCGGTTTGAATTTATTAGTTTAAATAGTTAAACTAGACCACAAATTTTTATAGAAATCATAAGTAAAATTTTACTCTCTATCCCTCCGGATGCATTGAGTAATCCTCTTTCTAATGTGATTATGAGAATTGTTCGGTGCCGATTTGAATCACGTTTCGTTGTCTATCTATCCTCCATTCCCCATTGTTACCTTTAAATTGCGTTACAAATATATATTATAAATCATCAAAAGAAAATCGTAATTTCGGTGAATACCCGTTCTCCTATTTTGTGTGCAAGCAATATTCACAGAATACTCTTTCTCACCAAAACCTACTGTGAATATTATTTTTCACAGCTGGTATCAATTTTTGAGCAACTTTTAATTTATGCGTTTTTGGAATGTTCATAAAATATGACATTAGGATATGAATTATAGCAGGTATCTAATCTGCTATAATTTCTTCGTGATATCAATTTACACAAGGTATGCGTATAGTACATCAGAAACAGTTTCAATTGCCCAAAAATACTCAGACTACTGATATCATACACTTACAATTAAACCATTTCATTTTCATTCCTTGAAAAATTTCCTTCTTGATGGGCTTGCAGGAAATTTTCCACAGTGTCATCACGAAGTTGAATGTGGATCAAAGTCTTTTTCCTTTTAACACCTTTTGTTACCTTGAAATTGAATTAACAAAAAATTGATTATTGAAGTTGATTCATTTGACAAAACTTTGTCCACCATCTGTTTCTTTTTACGTTATTTGCACTTACCTTGTTAATATGTGGAATATTGGAGGTGCCTTGTAAACTGTTTAAAAACATGTTCCTACCAATAACTTATATCCGATACGACTTATCATTGAACTCCGACTAAACCAGCATGAGAGATGTGAATTATGGGCTGCACAACATTTACATCCTCAGAAATCCCACCTGAAAGATGAGTGACCAAATATTTAAAACATAAACCATCCTAACGTCAACCTGATATAACAGAAATGCAACAATCTGCCCATTTAAACTCTAATTATTCACTTACCAAATTTGAGTTCCAGCGTGTTCAGATTTTCGGAAATATGAAGTAATCATTTCTTTTGTGTGCTGCCCTATTTATTGTCAATGCTAAAAATATATGTACTCACTTTAACATGAAACGTAATTATAAACTTTACATTAATTTAACTTCTGCTAAATTATAAGAACCAAAAATACAGATGACTCCACTTTTGTTTTGTTTTCTTATTTTTGCAATGCACATGTATATGTGAGTAAAGAATAAATCAGTTTTTGGAACTGTACGGTGTCATGTGCCAACAGTCGGATATACAAGCATCAAGCCCACACAGAAGGTACATGTCTGGTCGAAGAAACGACAGAAGTACACCAACATGCTTATAATATCGAACTTGCACCAAATCCGACAGTAACAGGTTTATATTGACATTTTGCGTTTATATTCAATGTTTGGTAAGTGGAAAAAACCTTTGGTCTACCAGAAAGCATGCCTTTTGCCTCCAACAGTTCATTTCCATTTAACCCCTCACAGAAAATTTGTGTTAAGAAAAAAACATTATTTATAAATTATAAACCAATAAAACGCTTTTATATCTGTTTTCCTGGATAAATAATCTTTCGCTTTCAGCAATTTGCATCTGGTTTCATGCTTAAACGAAATTAAGCAGGTTTAATACAATCTGACGGTAGGAAATACTTACGTTGCAGAGTGTGTAAATTATAATGTGGAATAAATATATGCAATACTGGGAACTTCGAGGATGAGTTGAACGTGTGCGCTTTTGTTATAGAGTTATTGTTGCATTGCATGTCGTCTGGCAATGTTTAATGTTTGTGTTTGCAGCAGGGGATCGAGTATTGTTAATGGCATCATATTAAATGAATGTAAAATTTTGATTACAGATGCAACAGATCGAAAGTTAAGTCTATTAATGTTGTCACCGCTGTTGAATTAATACACCTTCTAATGCATCTATCCACTTAAGAACAGTATTTCGTAAGATATCTGTTGTCATCAATATAAGCAATCAACCCATTCCTTATCTGAACTCTGGTAGGTGCTAAGCGATTTGCCGGAGTTAACAACCTTATTGGATGAAGACGAAACTTATTTTATTACATAGATAAATTTTTACCTCATAAATAGCACAGCAATATTTTTATATGATGCTGATTATTTTTACTGCAGTAGCAGAAATTTCGTTGCTGTCAATGACCAGCTATCAAAACGAGAAGTCATTACCGTCTTTACAGGCTCAAATTTAGCGCATCTTTAACATTTCCAGTATAAGGTTAAAATGAAGAAGCAGTCACCGAAATTTATACTGTTAATTTTATTACGAGACTCCTCGCCCTGGCTTTGGGGAAACCCAGCGAGTTTCTTCAGGAGGTAAGAAAAGTGGACGCATGGATATAACCTTTGGAAGCAGATTCTATTTGTGACTAAAGTTTCGTTGGGAGAATGTCAAGAGAGGGAATTCCAGACGCCGAGGCAGTATGTGGCCCTAATCTATGGGAATTCTCAGCCACAGCGCACTGGCTGATGTTGGGTGTGGATTCTGGCTCCGCAATGTAAGGGAGATGGGTTATGGGGAGATATGGCTATCGGTTTTTAAGGGATCCTGCATGGCAATCCTATAGGATTCTAGTCGAAGGAACATTAGTTATTCAATCTCATAACCGAGTTTTTTTAGCTGGTTAAAAAGGGATATGGCTTTTTGAAAATGATCAGGTACTTTCACGGAGGTTCGGACATGGACCGTCGCAGGTTCAAGACTGGTCGCGGAGACGTACACTTATTCGATTTTAAGAACGAAGAACGGTTGGGTTACTTTCTCTTTCAAAAGAGCTTGGGAGACTTGTGACCCTGAAGATATGGTTATTACGGTACTGTTCCTCAGCAAAATGATGATGGAATTAATCTTAAAGTGATACGACGCGTCATTTATATTATGAGAATGACACAATGCGACTCCATTGGATACATGACTCGAAACTTTTTTCTGGAAGAGCAGTTCAAGGATCATTGAATCACGGCCCTTACAAAGGGGGGCCAAAAGTATTATTGTTGCGGATGGGTATGATTGCAATTTGTTTATTTTACAGTTTAATCAACGGAACCATAATAGGATTTTAAATATTGTAATAGGGGAGCAATTCCACCGTTTCCGGATGAAAAACCTGAATTATATCCTGGGGTAAAAATATGGGACTTCAGGATGAACAAGGTAAATTAAGTCTATTGCTGTAAACTCTTAGAAAACGAGAGGTTTAACCTTGGGGTGTTTTAACAGGCAAACGTGGAACCTCAAAATACAACGTATTTTTGTAAAATGGTGAAATTTACAGACACTGGCAAAAAGCACCACATGATTGGGGTAGGAATAAATTTTAACTTTTAGAGTGAAAAATATTAGCATTAAAAATGTTTGTGACTTTTAGTGGAAGCCTATGATTCAAAGGGAAAACCTAAACAATGTCCATCACATCATTGCCTTCGAGTGTCGCATTCCGAAGGAAAAAGTTGCCCTGTTTGATGAATACGTCTCGTCCCATCCAGGAGCCACTTGCTACACTCCAAATATGCCGTCCCCATGGGGTGAAAATTGTGTAGGATTTTTATTGTCTTGGGTTGTCGGCTCGGAGGGTAAATCTTTTAAATAAAAATAGGGAAGATAAGAAATATCCATAATGTTTTCTTTTTAATTAGGAGAAATGTTACCACCACACGTGGGAGCTCTACTTGGTCAAGAGCATGGAGGTGCAACATATTTTTTGGTTGAAATGCACTATGAAAACCCCGAGGGTCTAACCAGTAATGGTTTCAATTTTTGTCGAACTTCAATTTTAACACTTTTTTAAAAACCGCATATTTTTTGATAATGTAATTGTCCTCGGTTAGAAACTGATTCATCTGGCATTCGTATATTTTACACGGATCAGCTTCGAAAAGAAGATGGGGGAGTAATGCTGATTGGATATCGTCACACTCCATTTCTTCTCATTCCACCAACGCAAGACAATTTTGTGATAAGCAGCGTGTGTGGCTCAGAATGCACATCAAAAGTAGAATGAAAATTTTTTTTTGAATTTTTTATTGTTTCAATTTAAGCAATAAGCAATGAACTTGTTTCTAAATTGATACGATTATTATATGATACCTCCAACAGGAATCCGGATTGTGAATACAATCGTCCACATGCATTTAGTAGGAGATAAAATCCGACTCCGACATATTCGAAATGGAGTGGAGTTGCCCATAATTGCTGAGGTATAATTTTACTTGCGAATTGAAAAGCATTAAACTATATAACCTTTCGTTAATTTATTGAATGCATTTGGATGCAGGACAACTACTACGATTTCAACTACCAACAAAGCCGCACTCTCAAAGAAGAGCTAGTGGTTTTAGCTGGAGATGAGCTCCTTGTGGAATGCGAATATAAAACAAAGAATACTGAGCGATATGTTATTGTAAGAAAATTTTCCCACGTGTACAAAACGTGAATTAAAATTTGCAGCTAATTTTCTATTCCAATTTGTTAGGGAGGCCTCGCTACGTATCAAGAAATGTGTCAAGTAGTGTTCTTCTATTATCCTCGCATTCCACTCACCCAGTGCACGAGTCAGTATGAGTCTCACAATTTTTTCAAGGGTCTTGCTATTGATAAAGTTGATGGGGAGGTTCTGAAACCCCTTCACATGCCATATGAACCCAACCTTCTTCCACCGTAAATTAAATATATGATTTTCCACAGACTTTAAAGTAGTTTGAATATAAATTTCGATGATATATTTCACAGAGATGACAGGGAAAAGGATTTGGGAGATGACGCAAAGGAACTAGAGGCAATCGAGGCAGGAATTAGTTTCAAGAGTGTCTTCAATTATATCAATATTACAGGACCTCGGCATCTGTGTGGGAAAACGGTTGGTAAGTTCCTTGAAGAAATGAACTGGAGCAACGAGAGAGGAAAGAAGTTGGAAATGTTTTGGAAGGATGGGCAACACTATCAGTTCTGCTCTAAGCGGGATATGAAAAGGGTTGTTTTGGACGTAAGCAAAAATACTCTCAGTTCCTGCTTCCTTTTATGTTGGAGGTTAAATGCATTTTTTTTCTCGCAGAAACACACCATTAACTACCCCAAAATTACACATCCGCTCAGATACGAAAAGTCAGCGTTTTGCAGAGTTGGTTCTTCTTCCCCACAATTAACAATGGATAGGTTAGCACTGGGTTTGGTTCTTGTTGGGATCCTGATTGCTATCATGCTAGTTGTCTTGCGCAAATACCAATCAAAATTACGAACACTGTACTAAACGAGTGAGAACTATAACCAATTATACGTATGAATGGTTCAAGCATGTTCATTTAGTAAATCAGAATTATAAATCTCGATAACTTAATTTTATTTATATTACATCTTTAATTTTTTAAATTGAGTTCATATAACTATCCATGAAAGTTTATCATGCATCCACAATGATGTGGAAACTCATCATCATCAAAGCAAAGCCACAATGAGTCCTACGTAGCACATTGATAGCTGGGTAGCTCATCCGAAGTCTTCGGCAAGCCTAAACATGGAATACAAAAAGGAAGCATAGGGTAAACTCCAGAAAATGTGGCTTACGAATTCCACACTGGTGCTTATGAACAAACTGGCCGGTTTTGATGTGAATATTATACTCTCTGGATTCTACACCAACTTTGTGGTTGCTTTACATTCATCTCTGCTGTAGTGTAGCGGCTACTCTTTTCGTCTTGCGATATGTTTATCTAGAAAACTCAACTCAAATACAGGATCCACTAGGATGTAAGTGATGACGCTTATCTACTACCCATATTATTAAAAATTCTGTGGTAAAAGTTATACCTGACTTTGAAATCTGCCAATTTGTCGTCCTACTATGTATGCCTAGTTTTAATTTCAAATTTCTAACTCAGAACTCAATCGTTAAGGGGAAAGAAGCTAAAGGCAATTTTGATAAAATGTTCTCTTTCAGTAAATTCAGTTTAATGGAAGTTAGGTCTGTAACTGTAAATAAAAATTAAATTAAATTAACCTTTATTGTATTAATTTTTTAAACCATGCCTTACAAACTTGCATCTCCATCTACATTGCTCATACCTTCCAACATTATTAGGGTTTTTGCAGGTTTTCAAATAGAAGCTACATTTTGTAATTAATATCTGATGTTACCGCTCCAAATGGGGTTTTCAGTTTACATTTCAGCCGTTGGCGTAATTGAATATCAGTAATTTTGGCATTCAACCCTACGATAAACGATAAATCAATTGTATCAAAGTGAGTACATAATTAATTTCTTTAACAAGCCACATTATAGGAACATACTCTATACATTTAAGTCCGATTGAATACACGGAATTATGGGATCGGGGTCGATAATATACGTGTTTAGTAATTGATTCCTGGAATCCATTTTTATGGGATGTTCAGGCATTGATATTCCAATTTCATGCAATTAAATATGACTTATTCCCCTTTTAATAGCAAGAACGTAACAGGCACCAAATTAACACCCGCGAGCACGGGCACCCCATTGTGTGTATTTTCACCAAAAAAACATTTGTCTACTTCATACATATTATATTAATTTCTATGCATCCCCAATCCATTTCCGAATTTTTTATTAAAACGAAGCAACAAGAGTATATTATATGAATTCTAAACAAACTAAAAGGAGGGACTGTCTAAACAAAAAATCGATTAAAATGTAATTTATTCACTATGCTCCAACCTAAACCTCAAAAACTATGAAACTTTGAGGCTATTTAGACGTAAATAGCATCTCCAAAGTGGAAGGTAGGACCTGAATTTAAATATACAACCGAACCCAACGCAAAGAATATTCTACCTGCGCTGCTGAATAAAATACGTTATTCTGGAATAAATAACATGGGCACTCAAATTTCCACATAAAATTGTGTTCAAGCATAAATTAGTTCTATTTGGCATGGGACGTGGAAACAGGAGTTTGAAATATAATTGCAAACAGGGATGGATGACCAGGATGATGGTCAAATAGATGATAATGAATGTTGAGTGTGTAAATATATTCGTCGTACACGGGCCATTCTACATGTTAAGCTTTTGACTGTTTTACCTATTCTTCGTATTGTAACTTATGAATTGATTCTAATCATGTTACTTGTATCTACATAAATTATACATTATCAATGATCTATTTTTAGCCATGTAATGAAACCTGTAAGCAAAGTCTATATATGTCACTAACCTAACCTAAAACTTTTTTAGTAAAGAAATATGATCATGGTCTTTTGTCTCTTTAATCATAAAAATGTGACGCAAGCAAGAGTAAACTATTATGCGACATGTTGATGATGTCAAGCAAAAAACATAAAGACCCTCAAATTGACGTACATGTACTTCCATAAAATTTCATCTAACAAACATGCGCAGCTGACTATTACTTATACAAACTTGTGCACTTCGTCATATTTTACACATAAATGAATTATACTCACTCACAACTCAGATTCCTCCCGAATTGGAAAGGATTGCAATTGTTTGGAGTTATTGTGAGTGATTATTATATTGAAAAGACAATAATATTAATTATCTAACGATAGTTGGGAAGCATACACTCATTAAGTTCTACATTTTACTTATCTGTTGATTTGATTCAGATCAGAATTGGCTGCAAAAACTGGTGTATTGTGATTTGAAATGAAAAAAAAAACCAGAAGGAGGAATTGCTTGGTTCTCCCAGGGTTCTCGAATTTGGTGAACCATCTGAAATTGTTTTTTTATCTTCATATTTTCAACAGTTTGGCCCTTACTGACCTGAACTGGGTGCGGGAGATGGAGTTGAGACAAGTGGAGATGGAAAGTCTTCTTGCCCCTCTACTTCGTGATTTTTCAGGATGATATCTTGAAAAAGTGTATTGTTTTAACGCCACAAAACCAGCCATCTCCAACGCTAAAATAAGGCAACCAGCTCATCTGAAAAGGGATCCAAAGAGAGAGAAAGAATGCCGCATGGAGGGCTAGGAAAGCATTAAGAATAAAAGTTTTGTGGGTAAAAATTTTGTGGGTAAAATTTTGTTGGCACAAATTTTTTTGTGGGTAAAAATTTTGTAGGTAAAATTTTGTGGGCACAAAATATTTTGTGGGTAAAATTTTTGTAGGTAAAATTTTGTGGGTAAAAATAAGTTTGTGGGTAAAATTTTATGGGCCAAAAATCTTTCATAAAAGATGAAAATAGATAAGAAAAAGGAAGGGTTCCTATGTCTCAACCCTTTCCTTCACTTAAATTTTTTGACCTTTTTGAAAGGGCGAGCTGCGCGCCAGCCCTTTACTCAATGAAATAGGCCTAAATCAAAATCCCGGGATCTTCTCCGTGTGTGCTCAGAGCTCGGATTTACGTGCGAAGTTTCTGAAAAAGACGTGCAGATAACCAAGCTAGTAATGAAAAGTACGTTGAATTGAGTTCCAAGCGTCGCACTTTAATTCTTATCTGGGTACTAATACTATATAATATTATTTACTTTATTATATAATGAAAGAAATGATATTATATATGGAATCAACGCTTATTTGATTTCAATGGTGCATTTCGCAACATTTTGAATAATATCTGGAAAGCCCGTTCACACACGTGTGGGATATTTCCAGCATTGATTTATCATATCTTCTTCTTCAAGTCTATTTATTTCGCAATAATGTTTTAATTTTTCAACTCGGATTCCAATCATTGGTTTTCACACTATTTGTTTCCTATTCTTCAGGCTGCTTTGCAAAATGATGGTTTCAAGCGGCCAAACGACTTTCGTTACTAGCAATACGATTACAATCATGATAATAAAAGAGTGAATTTTCCCACATAAAAACCAGAGTAGAAATTGTTTGTATAAAGATCTGGTATTCATTTTTTGGAAGCTTACATTGGCATTAATTAAGAGCCGAGTTAATTTATATAATGCTTTTATGGAACGAATTTCAACGTTTACATAATCTTTAAAGTTACAAGGAAGCCTGAGAGCTTAGGTAAGGAAAATATTTGCGGCACGATGAAAATGAACTACTCGAATGGATATAAAATTAATTATAAATATATTGTAATATAATATTAATTATAAATAAATACAATAAAATCCAGTTCCCCACCGACACACGAATATCGCTCCAAACAATCTTGATAAATTGAATGGTTTGACGTAGTTTCTCTTTAATTAGCTGCTGTAGTGAAGTTTCACTTCCTAGGTTGCTGCTAAATATGGGTTATTCATACTATTTGAATACCACACTTGTGCCCAATCCCATCTGCATAACAATTTTTACATACGAAGTTCAAAGCAAACTGCCATCTGGCAAAGACACGTCTTAATGGCAAACGATGATAAGGAGTGAATTCGACCGACTTTTTTCACGGAAACCACTACTCTGAATCGAATAAGTGATAAATTAGCAGGAAAAGTACATTAATGGAGAAATCTTCAATTGCAAATGCTCACAGAAAACTGGTTCAGTTCACACGCACTTACAAAAGCTGTTTGTATGTACCTAAACCTTTTTTCCTTTTCGGAGTTCAGTCTACGTTACAAGCTTATGGAAAGGTTTGATGGATATGGAATTTACCTCATGATCTCATCTCATCTCATATTATTAACCAGTATGACTATGGGAATTGAAACTATGTGAACTTGAGATAAACTGAACAAGCCTACATTTCCTGATGGACAGACAACTATATTAAGCCATTGAGAGTAAAACAAATTTATTTTTCTACCAAAATACGCCACATATAAAACACAAAATGCGATATGAATGTAGGGGAATTAACTTGATTATTAATCTGCTTTATGAGAATTCAGTTGTACCTGAAGAATATGAAAAGGTCCCATTTACATATTTTCTATTGAGCAAACCCCGAAATCACCTTACTATGTAATAAAGATGACGCCCATTCAACAATCTTAATAAGACAGGGGCTGTTCTTATTACTTCCCGAATGAACTGGAAAACTTCGGTTTCCTATTATGTACTCGCACGTTTGCGTAATATACAAAGGCAAGAGGAAAGAGTCACGTCTTGATGGTGAGCGATGGTTGGGACTGATTTTCCCATGCTACTCATCACGTTGAACCCAACCAGGAAGATGTTACCAGCATAAAAGTAAATTTAAAAGAAGAACAACATATTTCACAAGCACATGGCATTCCAGTAATTGAGTTCGCCAATACATGCAATACAAATAAAGCGTCTTGCAGAACATTTTTCCCTTAGGTGAACAAAAGCTGCAACAATAGAACTGAGCGTAATAATATAAGTTAAAGGGATTTCTGTCGTAGCCTACCCCGTTTTGGCAATAGTAACAACAGTGACAGTTTTACTAGCAAGTTTCCTAATTTTTATTATAATATTTCCAATCAGAGTATTCCTTTGCTGTTGTTTTAATTGCAATTTTAACATAAAATTGAAAATGCAAAATAATATATATGACGTTGTAGAAAACAAATTTCATCGGCAATATATCAACTGAAAGTATGAGACCCTTATGAACATTTAGTATGGTATGAAATAAATCACTATGTAACAACACATATGTTCACAATGACAGTAAATAGTTGAATCTCTATGATATTATATTTCCATGCCATTAAAATAAACGAATGCTTTTAACAAAATCAGTCATAACAAAAGCTCCATCATCATTGGATATATAGTAAGAAACCCAGGTTTCATTAAAATACATTATTTATATTTGTTTCTGGTGATGACTTGTTAATTGTAATGTGAATCTTTGCTATGCTCATGAATTAAAATTCTAAAGTTTTATAATGCTATATTTTATAATGTCCTGACTTAAAATGATTTTGGATGGTGTAATACCGAGTTTTCTGAAGTAAACTCGTGTTGAAATGAATATGAGAAAACCGTTTTTACTCACTGTCATACTGAACAATATTGACTAAGAACTATAGTCAAACGTTGGAATGGGAAGATGTCAGTAAGCATTAATGACTTTTCATTAAAAGACTATAAGGGCAGATCTGCTTTATTCGTAAACACCAAAGAACAATAATCTATGATTAAATGTGGAAACAATGAATAAAATGTCGGTGTCAAGCTCAGAATTTTTAGGTACCCTACTTGTGGATTCCAGATTAGATTGATATATGGTCTACTGACTGGGTTGTTTTTGCATTGTTTCAATCAAGCACAAGTATATATATGTTCCTGTTTTATGCAAATGCTACTGAGTCATTAGTATCCCAATGAACATTGCACCATAGATTCTACACATTTTCTAAGTTTTGAATGTTGAAATTGTGTTGCATTGAAAATAGTTGCATTTTTTGCAGAAAAAGTGTGAAAGCAACATTAATTTCGCCACAGGTACTGATGGGAACGGAATGATAGGTATACTAATGCGCTATAAGCTACAAAATGCACTTTGACACTAACCCTTCATGTACCCTATTTTCGAAAAGAATCCAGTTTAGTTCGGATCACAGGATAAAACTCGTGAAGTGAGGAATGACTAATAATTACAACTGAAAACGATGATATCGTAGCAATTATAATTTTATTACAACTACTTTTAACGAATATCACCTTTAAATTGATTACAGGCATGCTCTTATCAATACGGTAACACTTTTCAAGGAAAGATTTACACAACGCTTTACATGATGAAAGTCTTAGTTTTTTTTTTTTTTTTTGTTGTAAGGAAAAAAATCAATCATTTTTATAGGTCCATAAACGGAAACCACGCGGCATGCTCACATTTACCTATTCCGCATAAATACACATTCTATGGCTTAAATATTATATGTACTTACATTATAAGTAAAAAAGAGATGCTTTTTATAGAATCATGTCAGGTATTCTACAAGTTGAAACAATGTTAAATATGTACAGAATCCGCCTGCTTTTTACATGTAGAATGGCTGTTAATAACTTATAATACGGTACATGGATATTGCATTGATATATCATTGAATCGGCGTAGAACGCAATTAGAAGATGCGTGGTTTAGCAAATGAACAATTGCACACTGCACAAGCTCTTCTCAATTGGATGATAGTACGTGCATTTCGTGTTTTGTTGCACACGATTACGGTCAACTACAAACTTACAATCGAGTGCAATTTTGATTTGCCAAAATACACCCAAGACACTAATATGTCTATTTTGCTAGATTGTGAAGGAAGAATTTAATCTATTTTAGTGTTTTAGTGCCAAGCAACAGAGCACAACAAACCCTTTTGCAGTGGTTCATGGTTGAGTTTACGATAGAAGAAGTGGTGACATTTGCTCCAATACTGTAGCTAGTTGACTAGTTTTAGTCAAGGATTAGATTTTGGTGGTTTCGTTAATAATAGTTGAACTTTCCGTCGATTAAATAGTTGTAAAATACGTTATGATTTCTATGTATGATACTTTTGAAACTTGTTATCGTATACTGTTAAGTGAGAGTACAATTTATATAAGACATTTTAACTATTGTATCGGTAAGTCTGTTATCTGTCTGTTATCTAGTTTACAAATTATTTTGATTTTAATGTTTACGACATTAATTCTAAATTAAAATCCTTAAGTTGAATTCACAGTTATGCAACGTACTAACTGCGTTGAAATACACACTATTTTTGCATTGAATATGTGACAGCCTGCACATTTGTTTCATTTCAACGTAGATTCTATTATCATACAACATACACAATATAAATTCTCTTGCTACACAATTCCATGCATTATTTCAACCAAAATCAACATGTTGAATCATCCCGATCTAGACGGATAGAAATTGACGTTGATTCTGCAGCAAGCAGGCTGCATTGAAACAACGTTGTTTCCTTGGCACAATGTTCATTGGGATTACTTTCATCATTTCTATTCTTGTAGTTCCCATAGTTCTTGTAGTGCGAAAGTTGGTGGGACTGGTACTGCGTTAGTATTTGTTCAGTCGT
This sequence comes from Orchesella cincta, assembly GCA_001718145.1. Taxonomy (NCBI): domain Eukaryota; kingdom Metazoa; phylum Arthropoda; class Collembola; order Entomobryomorpha; family Orchesellidae; genus Orchesella; species Orchesella cincta. The sequence continues at coordinate 60,551 of LJIJ01000624.1, read as the reverse complement.
ATGAGTTCTGCCATCCGCGAAGCAAATAAGTAACTCCTCTCGCTATTTTTTCTGAATCTATGCAATATTCACACATTATTGTTGAATTGCATTACACTCACCTTTTGGAATTCTAATTCCTCTCAGTCACTGATAGAGTGATAGATTTATCTATACAACTTATTTTGAATAACGTATTTTTAAATGAATATTTTCAGCTTTTTCTGGAACAGATTTAACATTATATAGCTGATTAGTTTCAAACAATACTGAATTTTTCAGTACAGGAAATAGAATGGACTACAGTGAAGGTAAACCAAATATTGAATAAAGACTAAAAATAAACCTAACTGTTTCTATACTTGAATTTAAATTCCAGAAATTCCAGTGAATACAGCAATATGTATTCGTGACGTGTGCAAAAGCTACGGGAATGGCCCTCCAGTCATCAGAAATATTTGCATGAATGTGAACAAAGGATCAATGTAAAAAAGTTAAAAGTTTACTTCTGAAATATTTATTTTATAAGATCAAATATGATAGTATATTTTCCTTTGCAGTTATGGATTGCTTGGTGCTTCAGGTAACATATTTTTCCAACTGAACTTTAAGATATTTAAGTTTTTATGGACTAATCAGTCAAATGCGTTGCTTTGTAGGTTGTGGTAAAACAAGTTTGCTTTCTTGTATTGTTGGAATTCATAAATGGGACTCTGGCGATGTTTTTGTATACGGAGAACGACAAAGCTCAAATGGAAGTAGAACCCTTGGAAGAATATGCGGTTATATGCCTCAAGTAAGCAAACTGTCTTGAATATCGAAAAAATTGTTTTGATATGTAAACAGTATGGATTTATTTTATTTGTCAATTGATAGGATGTCTCATTGTATGACTCACTGACGTTCTATGAATCAGCAATTTTCTTTGGAAAGCTTTACAACGTGTCTCCTCAGGACGTCGAGAGCCAAGTCAAATTTCTTGCAAGTTTATTAAATATGACGAAATTGACAGATCAAATAATTGGTACCTTAAGGTAAAAAATAATTTGGAATTCCACCTTTTTCCTGCAATCAAACATTGGTTGTTACACATGGAGTGTGTTAAGAGAGATTTAAATGGCCACAATATGTCACCCTTTTATATTATTTGAAAACATATAGTGGGGGTGAACAGCGGCGAGTTTCCTTGGCTTTGACCTTGCTTCACTCACCAGATCTCTTAATCTTGGATGAACCGGTAAGTCTAAATTAACAAAATTGTGTGTTATTGTGAATAATTGATAACATTTAACAATTTTAGTCAGTCGGTATGGATCCGATGTTGAGAAAAAGGTGACTGTGGTTGCAACAACAAAATCAAACGTTTATTGAAAACAAACGTGTGCATTTAAATTATCAATTAATATTATAAAGCATATGGGAACACCTATACCGCCTTGTTGTCAATCAAGGAAGAACCATCATCATAACAACACATTACACAGAAGAAGCAAATCTTTCCAACATGGTACTGTTCTACATTTTTATCGCGCTTTATATATATATTATATATTTACATGATTTCTTTTACTACTTAGATTGGTATCATGAGAAACGGGCGTATGTTAGCTGAAGACACTCCATCAAATCTGTTAAGTACTTTTAACTGCACCCTTCTTGAGGATGTGACACTGAAACTTTGTCGAGCTGATGAAAGATCTACTAAAATGTTACTGACATTATTTCGGCCTGCAATAAAAAAGTGAAAAATTTTAAATTTAAATCCTCATGGAAAGAAACCATTGAGAGCACAGTTGCTAAACATCAAGGGATTCCAGTTGGTTTATTCAAACGGTCGACGGAGTTCGATAATATAATACTGGGGATGTAGAAATAACAAGGAAAATGTCGAACATTTCCAAGACATCGCATTTAAATGACATTTACCACAAGTTCAGAAAAGTTCAAGGAATAACAATGGTACAAGCTTTGAACGTTTTGCGACAAAAAATGTGAGCCCTAAAACTTGCAATGTCAACGTTTGTTTCGTCAGACATACTAATTTCTATAAAACAAATTTTGCTTTTTAATCAGTTTTTTAGCATTCTTTCTTCTACTGCCAACAATTCAAGGTATATGGCTGTGCGAACCGTAGTTATATATAATATACTTACTATAGTATACTCGTCATCGTAGATAATTTGAAGTGTGTAAAATTTGTTATAGGAAGCTGCATGTTTAATACAATGGGATGGAAACCACGAGAAATGAATATTGGTGTTGTGAACGAAGAAGTGTTAAACTGGACATCGCTGTGTAGTGCTGAGCATTTTCTGAAGGATTCATGCGATTTAACATTTCTCAGCTGCAAATATTTACAGGAAATCGAAAGTAAAGATGTTGTAAACCTGGTGAGCATATGTTTGGTTTATAAATGTTAATATTCTGAATTAGTTATTTTTGATGGAACAAAATATATGTAATGTTGAACTTATTAAAATCATATTTTTTATAGATCCCGATGAATTCTGTAAAGCAAGCACGTATCAAAGTTTACGATGGGGATTTGAAAGGTTACATAGCATTCCCTGCTAATTTTTCCGATTATACCCTTGAATCTTTCGCAACACGGCCGTTTTCTAGCAACGAGTCTTTGGAGGGATCTAAAATCCAACTGCATCTGGATTTCTCTGGTGTGTTTTTACGTTTAATTTTCATAGGTTGCTTTATTATACCATGCCAATCTAATTTTATTTCGAGTTTCAAATGTCATTTTAGAATACGTTGCGTCCTTATTCATGCTGCAGGACTTTCTCGAATCATATGGTGCATTTTTAGAACGTCTAGCTGAATCATGCCAGATGAACGGAATTATGGCCAAGATTCCAATGAGGTAACAAATAATTTTAGAGCCTAAAAATAATATACACAATACGGAATAAGATATTATTTTTCATTATTATTAATGTCGTTCATTTACAGTTTAAAACGCCTGTTTACGGATCGTTGGACGATAGTTACATAGAGTTTTGGTGCCTGGAATAATATTTTGGTAACTTAAAACTTATTTTATGCAAACAAGAAAACATGTTAAGGGTGAAAATTAACAATTTGAAAATTTCAACAGTTTTTTTTCTATTATTGCACGCTTCAACGAACTAATGTTTACATTTTATAATGTAATCTGTTGTTTTCAGCTTCAGCTTCATGTTGACATCCCATTACTGCAATCCTTTACATTACAGGTATTTTTAACTAATATTGTGTGATAGATTGTTTGCTCAAAACCTGTGCAGAATTTCCCAAATATAAAAGCAAATAAGACTACTTTTTAGACATTGCTGCACACTTCTTAAGATTATCTTTATTACGGTAATTCATAAAATATTTTTTCCAGACAGAGAAAACGGAACACTCTTCGTGGACAAGTAGCAGGGCTAAAAACAATGCACATACTATTGGGTTATATAACAACACAAGGCCTTTTGGGGATACTTCAGATAGTTCTGTGGTCAATGACTTGCTACATTTGGCTTGGCTACAGTGTACGTGGTCCGATATGGTTGTACTTCCTCATTTGCCTTCTAGTTTGCATCTGCGCTATTGCTTTTGGTGAGTTTATTGAAATGAAAATAAAATGATGGGAAAAAACACGAAGTTTATATTTTTTGTTGTTGCAAAATTAAGGCCTTCTTTTGGGGATCGTTTGCTCTGATAGTGTACAAGCAATGTAATTCAGATATTTCTCGGCTCTTCATCTTTCTTTATGGAGGTATTTAATTTTTCAATTTTTAATTAAAATCTTTGTTAGACAATATTATCAATAAGCAAAAAACTTGCGGTTTGTAACCTTTAGGGTTTATTTTTGCAGGTGCGACGTGGCCGTTAGAAGGTATGTTTGAAAATGTAAAATCTCACTTACCTAATTTTCCATATAATATTGACTACTATATTTTGTAGCGTTTCCTACGTTTGCGAGATATATAGGCTATTTTGTCCAACAACACTGCCTACCCTTTCTATAAGATCCGTCGTTGTTCGAGGATTGACTTTAACGCATCCACTGGTTTGGCCAGGCGTTGTTTCAATAATTGCATGGATTTTAGTGCTAATTTTGTGCCTTACAGTGATCATCCCAAAATAGATGCGCAACAATTGTGTTTGGATGCTTGAATGGCGTAAATGGTATTGCAAATTAAAGAATTTTAAAACTGCCTTTGCTTCACACTATCTCTAATTTTTTATTCCTTTCTTTTACCATGAATAACCTCGAAACTCATTTTAATCCGAAATGTAAAGCTCATCCTACTACATATATAAATCTAACTACCTGTGGTTTTTAGGATTTACCATTTCTAATATCAAGCGTTTCATACAAGATGGAATGCAAATTGAATCACTGGTGTAGTATATGTAAAACTTGTTTTCTCATAATTACTGTATTTTTGCCCAGTTCGCCGTGGATGATTTTTACTAGTTAGATAAGTTCAGTCCAACCTTTATAATGAACTTACCCCAATGGCTTGGCCCTTCCCTTTTCATACATTTCTTTACCCAATAGTTGAGCAGCCAAAATAATTAAAATTTAATGTTATTTTGCCAAGAAGACCTTGAAAATTTCCACTACGTAGACAAGCGCTAATGACGCAGCCAATTCCAGTTAAAAATTTTTATCAAAAATAATTTGAGTAATTGTACAACTTTTTATACATTGTATTTTCTCATTTTGGCCAATTAGTAGCTCTTCCTGTATTGTTTTGTTTACTATTAATTATATCTCATTTGAAAAAATAAACAAAATGTTGACTTGGAATTTTCCATAATACAAGTTGGCCTTCGAAAAATCCAAAATTGTGAGCTACCTTCTCATCCAGTTCAGAATAAATCATTGTAAACTACATAGTCATTCGTAAGAATAGCACAAGTTTGCATATTAAAAACCAAGGAGGAAATAGTGTTTGTTTTATAATTTCTTACGCCTTTTTATCTCAGGCAAGATTAGCTTCCTACCAGTAGCTTCCTACCTTATCTGGGGTACTAATACTATATAATATCATTTGTTTATAAAATCTTTATTTAATTATCAAACGACTTTTGTTACGAGCAATACGATTACAATCATGATAATAAAAGAGTGAATTTTCCCACATAAAAACCAGAGTAGAAATTACGCGTAAAAGATCTGGTATTTATTTTATGGAAATACTGTTTGAGTTTTATAATTTCTTACGCCTTTTTCTCAGGCAATATAAGCTTCCTACCAGTAAACAAGAGTATAGCATTTGAAATTTATAGGGGAAAATTCTATTTGCTTTTAGTTGTCGAAATGGGATAAGTTTGCGGGATTCATGTGTGAGATCACTGTGAAAATGGTATTAATTATATCTTCAACGTGTGAGAAAATTTGATCTAATAAAACCCATCCTTACGATTATCATACAAAACTACCTCTTTACGTAAGCATATGAGAACTTTGTTCTTGCCAATCTTTTATAACTCGTTTTCTCCGAGCTGAAAGGACAGTCTTGATTTTATTGCTCAAAGTGAAACATTAAAAATATTTTTGCTCCTGAAGCCAATACCAAGATGAGAGGTAAGTTGATTCATTATTTTTTAATAGATTTTTTATAGTGTTTTTACTTTAAAAATTATCAATATCAGGAAATAATCCAGCTTGGCTCGTCGTGATTTCAACGGAGGACCATGTTCCCAATGGCATTCGATGTGGAGGAATGATACGGAGAAAGGCAACAAGCGGATCCCTTCTTGCAATCGTGTCCCGGTCGTTGGGAAAGATGTTATGTAAAATAAGATAAAAATTATTGTTTTATTGTTATAGTAAAATGTGGGTAAAAATTACGACTTTTGAATCTAGATCCAAACTACGGGAAACTTTTGATTATATCATCTTTGGAGGAGATGAATACTTGAGAAACATTTGAGGTGAGGGATGCTCTGCTCTGTCAGGCGTTGAAGTTTTCATCGTTTAGCAAACTCGTCGTGTGGATTCCAGCGTTATGGTTCGCAAAACTGATAATTTACATGAAAGTTAAATATAATCGTGATCCAAATTAAGATAGTTGATTTGCTCCATTTTTTCAAATTAGAATATCAATGAATTGGAGCTCCTGGACAGTTATGATATAGTCATAACTCAAACTGGGGAATGGAAGATCGTCGCTCTTAGTCCAACGTGTCGAAATGGAAAACAATCATGGAGGTCGTTGAGAAAAGTTCAGTTAGAATGGCCCCGGATGATTTTATCAAACGTGGTAGCAGCTCAGTTGGGGGCAACCTGAAACTACTAGATTCCTACGCTCCAGATCTTGCAGGTTTTGAGACTGCTGCGAAAACGGAAGAAATGGGAACTTTTGAGCTGGATCCTGATACAAAAACTTGGGTGGCGATTGTGGGAATGTCATGTAGGTTCCCAGGGGCAAATTCTGTGGAAGAATATTGGGAAATTTTAAAAAACGGGTTGAATACGTCATCTTTCCCTTCGAAAGAGCGGGTACTACTATGTAACCTGGGGCCCAACGTACAAGCCAACTATCTCAAGTGTCCAATCGACCAGTTTGACGCCCATTTCTTTGGAATGGCGCCGAGTGAAGCTGCCTTCACGGATGTGCAGGCCAGGTTTCTTCTCGAGGTGTCTTGGGAAGCTTTTGAGGATGCTGGGGTGAATCTGGACAAATTGCGTGGAAGCTCCACTGGAATATTTCATGGAAGCTGGATAAACGATTACAAGGACTATCTTAACAACGTTCTTCCATCCGATCAAGAGTTTATACGCAAGTATATTGGCAACAGTTTTGGAAGCTCGGCAGCCAAACTCTCCTTCGTTTATGGGTTTACCGGTCCCAATATCTCCACAGATAGCGGTTGCTCATCATCAATGATCGCGGTGGAGCTCGCATGTAAAAGCCTGCTGGAAGAGGAGTGCCCTTTGGCGGTGGCAACTGGGGCCAATGTCATTCTTCAATTCGACACAATGTCAAAGTTGGTTTGGGCTGAGGACGGAATTTGCAGGACATTTGATGCCTCCGGAAATGGATATGGGAGGGCGGAAGGGGTTGCCGCGGTGGTTCTCAAGCGCTACTCAGATGCGATTCGAGATAATGACAGGATTCATGGGATAATTAGAGGGTCAGCCTCACCCAAGAAGGTCTTAGTTCCAGCTTTGCATCTCCAACAGTTGAAAGCGAAGCGATGGCGATGAAGAACGCGCTACTCAAATCTGGAGTGAAGCCGGAGCAAGTGGGTTATGTTGAGAGGCGCATGCAACAGGCACGGGGGTTGGAGATCCTGTTGAAGCTGCAGCAATCGTGCAGGCGTATAGTAGCTCAAGGACCACTCCGCTGTGGATTGGGTCAGGAAAAACGAACATTGGTCACACCGAATCCTGCTCCGGTTTGGCAGCTTTGATCAAGGTAGTGCTAGCTTTGAAACACGAGCTAATTCCACCCCACATCAACATGAACAAGTTAAACCTGAAAGTGAATTTCGAGAAGATACCTGGGAAAATTCCCACAGTAGCTGTGTCCTGGAAAAGATCTTCCAGTCACCCTAGGATCGCCGGAGTTTCAAATTTTGGGATAACTGGAACCGATGTCCATATGATCATCCAAGAAGCTCCGACACCCCAGAAGAAAATGGACTCACTTGAAACGAAAAATGGTGCACCCATCCACTTGCTAGCTCTCTCTGCTAAAACCGAGACTGCTTTGAATCAGCTGACAAATTCATACATTGAGCTTCTTCAAACAACCAACCTTGACAAGAATGAAGCCGACACTCTTACAAATATTGCGTACACGTCAAACGCCCGTAGAACTCACCATTCTGGGAGTAGAAAAGTTGCAATTGGCCGTACCAAAACCGAGTTAATTGCAAGTCTCCAACAGCATTCAAGTAGTAATTTCGGACAACAACAACAAGAGCCAATAAAACTTGTCATGTTTTTTTCTAATGAAACTTTAAAATTCCCTGCCACCAGAAGATCTTATTCCAGCTTGTATTCTACATCCCAAGTTTTCAACAAGCAAATGAACAAGTGCGACAGGATCTGCAGAACTGTCATTGACTTCGGCCTACTAGACTATCTCAATTCTGAGCAAGGAGATGATAGAAAAATCAGCGAGAAAGAGGGAGCAATTTATTCTTTTTCAGTGGCACTTTCCCTCTTCAAACTGTGGAAGTCTTGGGGCGTCAAGCCCAACCTGGTAGTCACTCATGGATTTGGTGAACTGGCCGGGAAGGTGGCTGCGGATTTACTTACTATTCAAGATGCTTTTAAGCTAATTGCTGTGTCAACCTCCTGTGATAAAAATGTAATGAAAGAAAAAAAATCATGAAATAACTGAAGGAGGAATTCCATACATTCCTCTTCAATCTGACGAAATGGAGCTGGAAACCTTAAATGCAGCTGGCATCAACAATGGCTGCCAAATTTGCATTCATGTGGGTTTGGGAGTTTCAGCTTTTGTCCAAAACGACAGCAAAATTACTCACCTTCCACAAACCAAAGATATTAGAAGCAAGTTAGAGGGCTGCTGAGCGCCCATGGTTTTCACTCATCCCGACATTGGGAGATTTGTACCAGTCGGGCTACAACATTGATTGGGAAGGGGTTTATGGGCAGAATCGACAGCAGTTCCAACTCGTGTCCCTGCCTCACTACCCCTTCCAAAGGAAATCACATTGGTTCAAGAAGGAAGTAGTAAAATCCAAGGAAATGGTTCCCGATTCAATTCATCCCTTGCTCGGCGTCCCCTTTACAACCGCTGTAAATTCCAGTGATGATACAACCTACCAGAATTGGTTGGGAGTGGCTCCCGAAACCGGAGGATTTTTGGTAGATCACGTTATCGGAAATGAAGTCATATTCCCAGCAGCCGGCTATTTAGAAATGGCCCTAGCTGCACAACAAAAATGTTGATGATGATGATCAGAAGCCAGTTGCAATCGAGAATTTTATGGTTCATCACCCTCTTCATTTACAAATGGGAGAGAACAAAACCATTCAGACGATTTATACCCCAACCGCCAGCACCTCAATTTATGGCTTAGAACTGAAGCCTAAAGGGACGTCAAGAAAGGAAATGAGAAACAACTGGAAAATGTATGCGTCCTGCCAGTCAACTCAATTTGAAGACAAAACATTTGAAACAGAGATTGACGTTGAGGCCCTCAAAGCAAAACTGGAAAGTGGCCCGAATTCTGTCTCTAAGTTTTATGATCAGTGGGCAAACCATGGACTCCAATTTGGCCCGAGGTTCCAATCTCTACAAAAATTATATCAGAGCCAAGACGAAACCTTGACACAACTTGTAAATATCCCGGAAACTGAGCGCGGAGACTACATTTGTCATCCTTTGTTGATTGATGCAATGCTCCAGTGTTTTACTTTTTGCCGTAAGAACAAATACAAGTTCCGGTTGCAATTCAAAAATTTATTTGTATTTCTCGCCCTTCCTCAATTGTCGACAATGAGTTGTACGTGTATTGCAAAAATTCTCCAGCGGAAACTGTTTATTTGTTGGACTCGAAAAACAACGTGGTTGCGATTATGCATAAGCCTGTTTTGAAGAAGACGACGGTTGACACAGTTTTGAAGGCCGCAGGTGTAAACAGAGGAGGTGCGGAAGCGTCAACACCAGAGAAATTCGAGATACATTGGAAGCCGACTCCAATTTCAAGTCAGCCCGCTAGCTTTATGGTGCTTGAGGAGATGGAGGATTACACAGACTCACTCAGTTTCTCCAGTTTGCTTCAATATTTCGAAGAAAGGAAAAACTTTTCCCGCAGAGAAAAGCAGCTGGATGATAATATCAATCAGCTGGTTTCCCTTTACGTGCTTCAAGTTCTCTATGAACTGGGTTGGCAACCAAATCTCCACAAGAACATTGAGTTGAATGAGCTGGCGGGAATTTTGAACATTGTGCCAACTTGCGTTCCAGCATTTTGCCATCTGTTTTCCTATGTTTTCAACGACGCTCCCAAATCTCTGGGCGAAACTAAGCGGGAAATTGAGCAAATTTTGAATGAGCAAACTTCAAATTATCCCGCTCTCCAAAAAGTAATTCACCCTTGTGGAACCCAGTTGGCAGCAGTTTTCAAGGGTGAAGTGAAAATTGAAGATTTGGATGAAACTGATGATCTATTAAAACTTTACGGGGAAACTGGTCGTTTCTTCAATAATAAGCTCAAGGTATCCTCGAAGGTGTTCACTGAAGTTTCAAGAGAAATGTGGAACAGAGCTCGTGGTCAAGATTCTGGCAAGATTATGAGGATTTTGGATGTTGGAACCTACCCTCGAAAATTTGTAGATGAGGTGCTTTCCTCCCTGGATGAAGATAACATTGAATATGAATACTGGTTAACCTCCACATCCCCCAGTCCTGAAATCACAGCTCAGGCTAATGTAAAACTGGTAAAACTGGACATTGAAAATGATCCACTCGATCAAGGGCTGCCACTTTTCCATTTTGACATAATTGTTGTCCAGAATACTCTCCACAGCACCAAAAACTGTAGAAAAAGTCTGGAAAATTTGAAACTGCTCACAAAACTCGGGGGAATTCTCATAACTGAAGAAATGAACGGACCAATTCCGGAGCTAGACATTGTTTTTGGTCTCGTAGAGAATTACTGGAATCGTGAAGATTTTGATATCCGGCCATCTCACTGTGCCCTGGATGTGGAGAGTTGGGCTTGTTTGATGGAGAAAGTCGGTTTTCGTTCCAGTCAGAAAATATATCATTCTGGAAACAAGATGGGGGTCATCGTGAGTCAACTAAAAGGTTGTCAGTTAGATGATGGAACGGGGATGAGCAAAAAAACACAAGACAAAAGTTGGCTTCTACTTTGCACCAAGAAAATTAAGATTTTGGAGGACACCACACCAAGATTTTTAGCGAAAATGCAGAGAAATCTCATTCCAATGACGTTTAATGATGCTGCAAACGGGTTTGTGGAAGAATTGATACAAAATCATAAGGAGACTTTGGAAGGGATTCTTTTTATCGTTGATGATGACGAGATTGAGGCTGACAACTATAGTATTTTGCTCAAGCCACTTCTTTCTGTTTCAAAATGCCTGATTAAGTTTCCCTGGAAAGTATCAGTGCCAAAACTGATTGTAGCTACAAAAAGCTGCTCTCCGATCGCCTCGACTCTTTGGGGTTTTGTGAGAACTGCGCAGTATGAAATTCCCAGTTTATCAACCAAATTGATTGAGTTGGATCCGCAGTGTGGAATTGAAGAAAGGCTTCCACTTTTGTTTGATGAAGTGTGGCGCACAAATGATGATGAGAATTAGATTCAATACCGAAACGGAATTCGGTCTGCCAGACGGCTTCAAAAATATGAGCTCGGGGGAAAAAGTAGCCCTTTGGAAATCCCAGTTTCGAAATCCGGTGATTATTGCATTGAACTTCCAGCATCCAACCTTATTTCCGACCTCAAATATTCAGCCACAAATGAACAATACCCGCTGAGAGCAGATGAGGTGGAGATCCGAGTTCAAAGTGTTTCTTTAAATTTTCGGGATGTTTTCAGCGTGCTCAAGCCCACCCCAGAATTTCAAAAATTGGGAGCTCTCGGGATGGATTTTGCTGGGACAATCACGAAAGTGGGTCAAAATATGACAGGAGAATGGAAAGTTGGAGACACCGTGTTTGGGATTGCAAAACGACAAACCGTTGTGAGAGGATTGCTTCGATATTCCAGCAACGTTTTAGCACGAATCCCCAAAAAATTAACATTTTCTGAAGCTGCAACATTCCCAGCAGCATTTCTTACAGCTTGGCACTGCATTGTCAATGTGGCCAAAGGAAAGCAAGGCCAAACTATACTGATTCACGCGGCATCCGGCGGCGTTGGGTTGTTTGCTATACAAATAGCAAACTATCTTGGACTAAATATTATTGGAACTGCGGGCAGCGAACGAAAAGCGAAACTATTTGCGACATCTTTCGGTTTGAAACACGTGTTCGGTTCGAGAACACTGGAATTTGGCAGCCAAATTATGGAGGTTACGTATGGCCAAGGGGTGGATGTCGTTTTGAATTGCTTGACTGGACCGGGATTCAAAGAGACGTCGCTAGAGATTTGCAAGGATGGCGGCTTTTTTTTTGGAAATCAGCAAGTTGGAAATTTGGCAGCCTCAAGAGGTTGGAAAAAGAAGGCCAAAAGTTTCCTACAAAATTGTGGATATAACGGAATTGGAGGATTCGTTTTCAAAAAGTATGTTAAACGATTTGGTAACTCTTGTTGAGAAAGGCTCACTTCGCCCCATTATTTTCACCCAATTGGCAGCATCCCGAATAGTTGATGCGTTGACATTTCTCCAGAAGGCGAAGCAGATTGGGAAAGTTATTCTAGAAATGCCCTCCTTTGATAGTCTCAGGGAGACTAACAAGCAGTTTGTTAACGAGCCAAAGCACGTACCTAATTACCGGGGAGGAAAAGGAGCATGGCTTAGCTATTGCTGAATGGATGGTGTCACAAGGAGCCAAATATCTGGTCCTGCTTGGCAGATCACCACCAAATGCCAAGACACTAGAAATAATTAAACAATTGGAGAGTAAAGGGGCTGAAATATTATGTTTGGAAGTGGACATTTCGGATTACGAACAATGTAAGAAAGTTGTAGATGACATTGAGACAACCCACAATTTACCACCTCTCCGAGGAATCCATCATTGCGCAGGCGTTCTCTCCGATAAGATGATTGTTAACCAAGAATGGGAGGACTTCGAGCACGTGCTAGCGCCAAAAGTTAAAGGCGCTCATAATTTACACAAATTGACCATTGGAAAATCCATACAATTTTTTGTACTCCATTCTTCCATGTCGGCAACGTTTGGAAATGCTGGACAAAGTAACTACACAGCGGCCAATGCGTACATGGAAGCGCTGACTGAAATGAGACATAAAATGGGAATCCCCGGGCTCTGTATCATTGGGGACAGTGGAACGCTGGTCTTGGACAAAACTTGAAGATAAAAGCCTTCATGCTTTTACCACAGCACAAGGAATTCAGAGCTTTGGAGCAAAATTTTCTGGAAAATAAGGAGCAGCCTTGTGTAGCAGTTCGGCTCTATTAAAATAGAAGACTTTGTCAAACTACGGCCAGTTTATGAAACAACATTGCTCGAGAAACTTGTAGCAGAAAATCAAAATTTCAAACCGGGAGCTCAGAAAATTCCAAAAGAAAGTTGTGTGGAAAGAGCGAAAGTGAGTTTCCTTGAAAGATTACGAGAAGCTGAAGATTGCAAGCCAAAGAATTGGTGCATTCAAAGCTCGTTAAGGAACTCCTTTGCGATACGCTAGGTGTGGCAGACCAAGATATTGAAAGTGATTGTGCTTGTTTTCCAATATTGGGAATGGACTCAATATTGAGCATCGAGTTTTACAATAAGCTTCAGCTTCATTTGGGCGATGTCAAACTAGGATTTGTTGATATGGATGAGTACGGAACTTTGACAAAAATGGTGGCCCTCCTTAACAATGCGTTAGATGGTTTCGCGAAAGATAATTAGCTCCATGATAATCACGGCTATATTATAATAATTTTCAAATTAAAATTAGATAGTATGGCAGTTTTCTTTAAAACTCAACTTGGAATTTTATACGAATGATAATTCGTATTGCAGAATTGAATGGTTTGTGAATTTCGCAACTGGAATATTACTAACCCTGTCTGCAAGTACCCTTATATACTCTAATAACACAAAAAACAAATATTTGACTGAAAACAGCATAAAAATCGTACAAAATGAGGTTAATTTGCGAAGAATCTGGTAAATTTGCATTTTTTGCTGCTCCATAAAATTTACATGTCAATTCCAAAGTTTTGTTTTACAGAAAACTAAATACAGCATCGGGTTCAGCGTATCAAACTACTCTAGAAACATTTCATTTTCACAAACATTTCACCTGCCTGAACTCTCTCCGGGCACCAAAGATAATTCCGTCGTTAGAAGTTTTTAAATAAACAAACTTAATATTTTGTCAAACGACAAATTTCAAATGTACGAATCGTAAATTCCTAATAAAAGCAAATAAGAACAGTACAAAGTTTGTGGCATTGTATGTAATCATTCAATTTTAGTCACGTTACCATTTTTCACAGTATGGGTTCACAAAAGGAATCAAGTATTATTGATAGAAAGAAATACATCAACATCATTAAATTTCATAAACAGCAAACCAACTTTGTCGAGAAAAAGTATGCAACAATTTCCTAACTCTTCTCATACAGATGAGATTTGAAATCCGGATGTTTCCAGCAGCTATACATTAATGATGTCAAATTACACCCAACTTCAAATACATAGCGTGATGGAAAATAAGGTAAGTAAAGGAAATTTTTATCGTTTTGTTTACATCTATTTTCACATCGTGTTTTCACAACCATACCAAAGTTTAGTTGTGTTGTTTTCTAATTTAGTATTTTACTGTCTCGTTGTTTCTTATAATTATTCATCTATTCAAATTATATACGTACCAAAAATAATGCCAACTAACTCAACTTCATGCTGACAAAACATCACAGTTAGCGTGAAATCAACTCAAAGTGTTACTTCCGGTTGATTTTGGCTGTAACTTTCTGAGGGACATCTTTTACACCAGTGTTACGCTTCTTAAATGCGTAGGTTCGCAACAAAAAGCAGGTATCTACCAACAGGACAACATTTTGCCAATTATTATCGAAATTTGCCTACAAAATGACTACACCAATGTGTTTGTTGACAACGTACCGTCTAATTGTTGGAATAATGTCTCTACGAAAATTGAACACTAGCCATATTCCAGTCGGAATATCAAGAAAGATTCGAACTACAAAGCTCTGTCTTGCCAGCCACATCCACCCCTGAAGGAAACGAAAGAATGCTTTGTCCCAAAAACTCATAATTTTCCACAAGTTTTCCCCTTGTCGACCCTGTATTTCTTCAAGTCCAATACACAGCATAGCTTTATAAGTCATGAAAGGTATTCTCACTCGCATGGCTTCATCAGCGTGTAGGTTGCACAGTTATAACCGTTTCCGTCCATATTTTTCAACTTTCAATGAGAAAGTTGCGAGTCAAAGGTCATATAGTTGAGGATCAGGCTTGAAGGCACATATTATACTCATCCTTCAGTCCCAAATCATCCTCCCTTGAATAGCCCAAAAGGTGGACGACTCCTTTAAATTGCTTTCGCTCACGATTTTAAATCCCAAACAGTGCTTGGAAAACCCCAAAACATCCAGATATACGTGAACTGAATGAGCGCCATTTCGTACTGGCTCACAGCCAGAGGAGACTTCCAGGACAGTAGATCCTTTGGTGCAGAAGAGGTATTGATGTGTTCTAAATCTGCGCTTACAGCAAGGGACACTTCTTTTTTCCAATCGTCAATAAACAAATTATCTTCCCGTGGTTGAATTGGCTTGGTTGATGGTCCAGAATACCGTTTTCGTGCCAGATTGTGACGCTTTTGAATGTATGCGTATGTTTTATTAACTTTTTCTGGATCCAAGTAGAAAAGAAAGCACTCGGTGATGAGCTTTATGGTTGAGAGAAATCTAGAAAAGTAGACGGCAGGATCCCCCATTTGCCCTTTGAGAATCACTCCAGTGATGGGTTTCACGGGGAGTCCCAAGCAAAGAAGAAAAGAATAGAAGCAAAACCTTTGAGATTAGATGAGTAAATAGAAAATCAGACCATGATTTCACAAGGGAATCATCAATCCATGGAATATCTTGAATGGGGACGAGTGGGCTGATGTCACCTGGTATAAAAATGGGGCGCGAATGTAACCAAGCCGTGAATAAAGGTCATTTTGTCATTTCTCACACGCTTGTTTCTTTGTTCTCTTTTGCTCCCATTAATAACGTTTGCAAATTATTGAATTCCTAAAATTGAGAATACGTCCGATAAACCAGAGTTTAAATTGTTGTTCATAAAATTCCCTAAATTTCTAAATGAAACTGGTTTTAATATTGTAAGACTCGATGATGATGATACCTAACCCAGATTCGTGCTATATGTCCGGAATGCCAACCTCGACTGATCCGTTTTCTGCATTCCATTGTGTATTTAACTTTAGCATGCAATTTATTAAAAAACAAATCTAAATTTATCAACAAAAGGAAATGCATCACTTTACCATACATAAACTGAAGACTTCCTACTAGCTTTGTTGAGAAAATATACGCTTCAATTTCACAACTCTTCTTATACCAATGAATTGCTAAGAAAAAACACAAGAATTGAGAATAAACCTGATGATTCCAGTAGTGCTACATTTAGATAAGTAAATGTCGGTTTTAGTTGATTAAAAAATAAAACTACTTATCTATGAAGTTTTATTACTCCTAATGAAATACCTGAGTTTTTGCTGATAATTGACTGTTTTAGTGACCTACTTACGATATTGGATTATGTGGGAAAGCGAGCTGATTGCCATTCCTGATTTTACTTTTAATTCAACCAGGGTTTACCTGCTCAAATAAAAAGCACAGGCAGCAGCAATACCAAAATAAAAATTGCAACACAAAAATTTTATGATTATATAACTACGTGCTATCTTCCAACCATCAATATATAAAATGGACTATACTGCGTCAATACTTGTGAATTATTTTTGTTGGTGCCGAGTATTATGCTCATTATAAAATTAATTGCTTCATCTGAGCTAAATAATAGCAGTCACGTCAACGTTTTGATCGTATCAATGTCATATTGAGAAAATTCGTGTTTTTATGTTTAAAACATCTTCCATTTTCTGCTCAAGTTTGTAGTTGCATGACGATGTGTATTGCAAAAGATACTGAGCAAGTTTAAAATGATAATTGCAACACGAGTTCACTTTCAGCAAATACGAAAGTTGAGATAAAGCTCAATCTCATTCAATTCCGGTTATTTCATCATAAACCATTTATATTGAACTAGTGCTTTTATATCTAATGAAATGCGTAAGCTTTTCAACGCAAGATAATTTATCGCTTCATTGACTTACTCGGTGCACGATATTGGATTGTGTGGGAAAGGGAGTTGAATAACATCCCTGCTTTCATTTTTACGTAAACACGGGTTGTCCTGTTGAAGTAAACAGAGCAAGATGCAACGAGACAAAAATAAATATTACAGCATAAAATCTTCATATTATTTTTTTTCCATCCACCAATATAAATAAAAATATGTTGCGTCAATACCTGTGAATATTTTGTAGGTAAAATTTTCTTTGCTGATGTCAAGCACCAAGCTCATTTTCAGGTTATTGCATAACGTCTTTTTCTTCATTTATTATAATATAATATTCCATTTTGAATGAGCTAAGAACTTGAATGACTTCAAAACGAAATTCATCGTGATGATGATGATGATGAATTTTATTTAGGGATGAAATATATGTAGAAACGGCCATATTCAGCATTCAAGTTTGCAAAATCTGACGATGCCCTCTATTGAATGTATCGTCACTTTTAATCAAGAACGCACTGAATGAATGTCGTTAAGTATTGTCGACTTATATAAATTAAAAACTGGGTTATAAAAGTTGATTCAATAAAAAATTCTCTTAATTATGCCATCTTCACTACTATATCGGTATAGGGTGGTGGTGCTGATACTCGGAGGTGGGCTCGTATAATGCATTTGTAGTTCAAGAACTTGGGGTGGCTTATATGAGATAGAGATGGTGGACTAGAAGCCGTTGTATTATTCCTTTGCCTTTGATGTCTAAAATCAGAATCATTTCTGATCTCGCTTATTTCCACTAATATATCTGAAATATAGTTACAGTAATGTTAATGAATAAGTGTGTATAAGATATATTTTTATGGTAAAGTTGAGAAAACTGTAACTTACGATCGGAACTGTCATCCTGAAAGTAATGACAACATATTACGCAGCTGTTATAAATGATGACGATCACTAAACCGATGAGAAATCCAGCAACGATACCACAAAAGATAGCACCATTTTTTGTCAACAAACCCATTGTGAAGGTAAATACATAAACAATCGAAAATAAACTTACTCGGGAATGCTTTTGAAAATAACTGAATAAAATCAATTCACTTCCAGTTACAATCAAAATTTTGTAAGTTTAATTGGCAGATTTAGATTAAATTTTGTTGCAGAAAAATCGAAGAATTATAAAAATCATAGCAAATATCAAATAAACATTTAGTCTTTTAATATTTTAATTATAATTGAAGTTTTACATCTATAACGGTGTGTGATTTAACTTCAACATAGTTGATCTTGAATGAGTGAGTTGCGTTAAATGAAGATGGATAAAAGCATGAGAGAATTTTTACAAGATCTTCAGAACCAACAGCAAGTTGAAAAGATGCCTTATTCACGATTCTCAGGTGGATTTGCTAGGAACATGACTGTTTCATTGAAGAGATGAAAGCCAGATCCAGCCTGACTCAAGTTTTTCTGAGAATCGAGCAATGAAACAGAAAAGACTTGGGTATGCATTTTCTTCCTAACTTCCGTTCTTTTTATATTGTTGATTGAGGTACGTCTGAAACTCCCGTTTAACCAAATATGTGTCTGTTGTATCCATAAAATAAATGTTTCAAAATAAAATCAGCATTTTATAATGATTGAATATTTGGGTTAAATTGATGACATATCTTTCATCGTCTAACACGGTAAAATCTTGTAATGCCCCCGTTTCCATCTTGCAAATTATTCCTAGCCGGGTTCATTGCCTGTTTTAGATATTTATCGACATGGTATCCATATTTTCAACATACTTTCTCGTCTGGTATGGTTCTCAGAAATAAATTGTTTATCGAATTGTACATCAAGTTAAAATGGAAGCTTAACTTTCAAACCGTCATGCACAAAACTTTCCATAATACTGCAGAAAATCATTATCAAAAAGGTAACAATTTACAACCACCAAATTAAAAATTTGATTGGAGATGGCGAGCATCGATCTCGCTACCTCTCACATGCTAAGCGAGCGCTCTACCATCTGAGCTACATCCCCGATCTTGATAACGGCTATAAAATAATTGATAATTAAAGAAAGAGTCATTTATCGTCAGGTCAGGCCTATCCCAATCTGACTGTGATTGAATAGGTTCTTTGGTTGCATAATGCGTAAAAATGCAAGCAACGTATATCAGCGCCCTGCTCTGCATTCATTTCAAAAGGTGAATTACATTTATTGCTCTACTTAAAATCGAATGTATCTCTATTGTATAAATGCACAAAACAAGTGGACAGATAGTGTCAGACATGAATGACAGGTTTTGATTGTTAATGCAACCGCACGGCTTGGCTTACTAAAATGTTTAATTCGCACTACATAGAATATATATGCATGGTATAGACAAATTGAAGAAAACTACGCAACATTTGCCAAACTCGCGAAAGTAAACAAAGTTCAGGCAAACACAGAAGGTTTTTTTTACATGAAACTGAGTTCTGTGAATGATAATGAGCCGAGGATCAAGATATGAACACGATCACTGCAGTGCCCTAGAATAAGTGCAAAAAATGGTCTAAAAATCCCAACGATGATGGAACTTGAGCCAGAGCCAAAACGAACAGAAAGTAAGAGATGCAGCTGAAACTGAAACCTTTCTCATAAGGTTTCAGTTAGGTATATCGAGCATGGCATAACTGAGTTCTTGCTTTATATCCTTGCGAATTTACAAGAATGTGGTTGTTGTAATATTGGCATACACAGGAAACTGCACATAAAAGTCAGACGCAAGTGTTCTATAATTTGTTTTTTTATCCGTTTTCTGTAACATTCACCAGATGCTTTCAGATTTCCAAAGAAGTTACATTTTGCGGGGACATTCCAGCATTAAGTATTTCCGATAGTAAAATTTTATAGATATTATTCACATGAATAAAAAAATAATCAAACCAAACAAGTAAAGAGAATGAATGGTTAAAATTTTGATTGCAAATGCATTGCAAAAGCAGGAGACAAAAAGTAACACGGGAGCTGTCATAAAAAAGAGCAAAAAATTTGGAGACGGCGAGCATCGATCTCGCTACCTCTCACATGCTAAGCGAGCGCTCTACCATCTGAGCTACGTCCCCCATGTTAAATTGCGTAAATATAGCGTACTTGTTCAGCAAGTGGAGCATAGAGCTTTTGCTCTTTGTTGTGTTCCGTTTCGCACTTGTTTGCTTTTCATGCAGTTTCATAAGCATATACTGCCGCTTTAATGCAATGCATATCGCTCATTCACCAGGGTATTTTATCGTTCATTTTGTCATTGCGTTGCCAATATTATCATCATTTACTGTGTCAATAAATATAAGATTTATCTACTTTTCAATGCGCTTGCATAAAGTTGCCAGTTTTGATATATCAATGATAATTACATGCAATAGGGCTGAAACTGCAGACTGGACGGACGACTGAACAAAAAATCTTAATAAAATGTAACAAATTTTTATTAAGATTTAAACTTTAGCTTCACAAATTTTTGGCACAGAAAGCTCTTGACTTTTTGAAAACTTGACAACACTGCTGTACGGTGGAGGTGGCTGTAAGCTGGCGGTGATGGTGGAGGTTCATGAATATTGACAATTCCACATGGATTTACATGAGTAAAATGAGGAAGAGTGTGAGTTTGTGTTGTTGGGTGGACATCGTTGCTACTACATTCAGTTAACCTCGCAGGACACCAGCAAATACATCTCCATAACAGAAACATCCACGCTAAAATAACGAGGGTAAACTGCACGGCTTGCAATGGCATATCATCTTGACTAAATATCCAATTAAGAAATCATATTCAGGTGATTTTCAGGTTAGGTTGGGTTATTTACTTGAATAAATCAATATTTACGGTTTATGGTGAGTGAGCAACTCTGGTGATGGAGTGTAGTCTTCAATACTTGTAGATTTGGGGGTTGTGGTGCCGTTAGTTGTTACAAATTTGAAATACAGGCCTGTGAATCCTGTAACGCCATAAGCGTCTGGCCTGCTACTCTGTGAAGAACAATTATAAATCATATTGCTTAAACCCAAAAGTTTTTCTTATAAAGTTTGCAGTTTGTTTCTTACTCAAATCCAAATGAGTGATCAGGATCCATTTGAAAAATTGAAAGTTAACTGATTGGAGCAAAAATTTAGGTCGAAAGAATTCCAGTTTTCTGAACAACAACTGCACATATATCCCATTCAAATGCAAAAGATGAAAGGAAAAACTGACATGTTTGACGTTCTTTTTTCATGCTTAAGTTATTATCACGCGGTTGAGCACGAGAATTTGGTTCTAAGAAACATTGTAGGATGGGCTGAAGGGAAAATTAGATAACGTCTCCACAACGTCATTTTCTGAAGACATAATAATGATAAGTTAATTACCTTCTTGATTTTCGGATGCGAGACTCACATTAGAATAGTGCTTATAAAATACGTGCCCATTATCACAAAATCCTTCTCTTTTAGACCTGAAATGTATTTTACTATTTAAATTATGAATAAGGTGGAAATGATTACTAGACGTAAATATCAAAACAGGATGGTATAGTTGTTGAATGTTTATTCATTTAAAAAACGTGCCCCGGGGTAACCCGAGATACACTACCAAAAAGTAACGAGAATTACCTGCTTTTATACTATGTCACTGTTGGAAGTTGCATTTGTCATGAATTTATATACAAAATGGCGTTTCACAAGTTGCAACTCAATATTGTCAACAGTTCAGAATATGATTTCTATTTTATCATAAATTGTGGTCAGACCTTGATTCATGTCATATCATACTTCCTTAACACTTGCAAATCGTACAGAACGAACGGACGCTGCGTACGTCGGTGGTGGCTCATATTCCGGTGGTTCTGCGTTTGCGTTGGTAGACTTTACTTCAGGAACGTTAGAATGGGAAGTCGGTGGGGTTTGTGGCGGTATGGCAATTAGGTTGGGTGCACTTGGGCTCAAAACAAGGCTTCTGGGTCTTTCTGGAAGGAAAGCGCATTCGTAAAACTGCAGCTATCTTTTCTGATTCTTGCCACTGAGCCCGAACCTGAATGATTAAAAATGAAAAAGTGTTTTCATTACACAACATAATTCATTCGTAATCAGTAGCAAAATAAAAGTTGTTTGATAATCTTACGTTCGACTTCCATTGTCCACCCAAGATATTTAAGAGATGCTACACGACGCTGTTGCCTTCTTTGGTGATAAGTTGGTCCAAACAGTAAGGAAACGCAGGTGGCAACCCAGCAAAATAGCAGCACAATGACGGCCAGACTTACAAAAATGGCAAACAAGACAGCTGGGAGATCATCGTTCATATTATCACTGAAATTGAAGAAGAAAGGTTACTTCTGATTTTGTAATTTGTAAATTTTGAGGCAAAAACGCCCTCATACCTTCCACTGATAATTTCAACGTGCGTCCGCCTTGCAAACTTGACTGCAGTTATGCGCACTCCCATTCAATTCAGATCAGAATCGTCTTCTGACCTTTACCTTGACTTTGTCAGTTCAACTATGGTGCTGGAGAAAAACTCGCAATGCAAGTCCTACCCAACATCCACTGATGATGACTGAGGAGCTCAAAATCAAGGTTACAAGCTGTTTGGCGTCATCGCGGTATTGAAGGTGAGATTGAGTGCAGAGGTGCATGCTACACGTTGAGCTGAGCGAAATTAAAAGTGCAACCGTTTTTTGTGCAATTTATATACACCAGGAAAAACTCTCATATTTTAAATTGTTTACGAAACGGATATGGTTATGCGTCAGCTAAAAAGAACCGAGAATTTTTGGATGGATTCTTGGAAACTGGGTTATGCCCGTTGCGTTGCAGACGGCTTGCCTCCTTTACAATAACGTATACAGCTCGTTTCCTGGTCAAATAAACAAATCTTCTTAGAATGGGGTGTATTTATGTGCTTAGTTTTACTTAGTTTTGAGTTCTCTCCTGGTGCATATGAAAATGAAACTTGTTACCTTTCGAAAGAGCTCGAAAAGCGCAGCCATAAAAGACTTTTTATTCAACTTTGAAATTCTGTTGTAAAACAGGAAGTCTTGTTTATAATTCAGAATAGGTTATGGCTTCCAAGAATAAATTAGGTAGTGTATCAGAACATTATTTTATGAAACTTTGAATGAATTGTGTAGAATTAGAAATCAAATTTTATAACATGTGGCGTTTATGGCCTTGGACTTTTAGACCACAACAAAATGGACTTCCTCAATGAGTGTAAGTTGAACGTGTGACTCATGACTTTTCGTGTTTAGTGGAGGAAATAAAGTAAAGTAAATGTTTTTCAGTCTTTCAATAACTTCAACATTTCCTTGCTGTGAAGTTGGACAGGTGGATGGGGCAAAGTAAGACTCCTAAGTGAAGCTGTAGAATGAACATTTTAGTTACGCCCTTGAAGAAAGCCATGTAAATATCTTTGGATTGGATTTTTTAAAATGATAGAATGTAGCTTGTGAAAAATGCGATGATTTTGGTTTTAAAATTTAATATAGTGCTTAGTTTGCAAGTAATGTAGTTTTTTAAATTAATTTTTTATTGTCCTTCTCCACCATTTAATTATGAATGTTTTATTTTACTAGCTTACTAAATATCACACAATGCATTGGTTGTACGAAGGTGGAGGTTGATATTTAGGTGGTGGAGTGTCCACTGCAGGTCTTGTCTGTCGAAGGTTGATACTGACCACAGATGAAGTCGCGTTGCTTCCCTGACTGGTTTGTCGTGCACGGTACGAATTTAGACATTTACGAATCAAAAGTTTTACAATGATAATAATACTAACTATTTGGATAAAAGTTATCAAATCACTCCATTTAAGGGGTTTGCTCGTTCTGCTAAAAAGTTATAAAAGAATCAATGGTTTATAGTAATTGAATTGCAACACCTTGGTTTCTTAATGATAAAAACATAATACGTAATTAAATTACAGATGCGCATCCGACTGGAGGATGGAAGAGCTGTTAACATCTCCACGATCTGTAGCATTGTATATAAAAATGTGAAACACTACGTTTCCATATTCCCAGAAGGAATCCTCGTCAGTGATCCCAGTTCTTTGAAATTTGACAAAATTGACGTTTTAAGAAACGGCATTTTTTAAATATTGTGAATGTTACTTTGCAATCTTACTCATTTTGAAATTTTTGTGCCTGAGTGATGCCAACCAAAAAGATAAAGAGGGCAGCGATTTCTAAGCGCTGTTTAAAGGTTCCGCAGATATGAAGGGCTATCATTTCTAATTCCAAATAGAAGAACTACTGCAAGAATATCACTGAAATTAGTGAAAATATGTATTCGTCCCACAAATTTCTTATTTTTGCTCTGCAATGCATGATGATTCCAAGTCAATTTGAGAATAATATCATGAATAAGCTTAAAACTTGCATGAACGGGAAACTCATTACTGATGATAAATAACCGACGATACGAAGCCACTAGTACAATATTTGGTAATTAAAGAAATAAGATGATGAGCTGAAGTATCTTGCTTTGTATAACGCTGTGTGCGTGTTTTAACGAACAGTAACCATTGCATGACAAGATTCTCTCGTGGTGACGTAAGATAATTTGTATATTGTTATGATAACTTTTAGTTTCTAACATCTGTTTGAATTTCTCAAATTGGAACACATAAACCTTTGATATTTGAAACATATTCTTCTGGTAGCTGGCTTATGAATTTAAATTGTTGCATAAAATAAAGGACCCTCCAGAACTGAATTTTTACCTGTGAAAGTGGAAATAGAAATTGATGGTATGTAATGGGATATAATAAAATAATTATGTTATCAATATGCATACGTTCAACTTCCGTTCCGTCTGGATGATATTGTATAATACTTTGATGCTTCGGCTGCTCAAAGAAAGGAGCACTGCAGATGCACAATACCGCACATAGAAAAACTACAAGCACCGCAACAGTGAGACTTACACTCACAATGACGAATATGTCAGAAGAAACCGCACTACTCATGTTGTTACTTTATTACGGTAATAAAACGCAACTTTTTGAAAGGCTTGTATTTAAAAATTAAACATCCAAATATAAAATGGTCCAATTTCAGGCGGTTTGAATTTCTTGTCGAATAAAAAATTGGTGCTGAAATACAACCCAAAGATCAACTGCAACCGGTTCGGAATCATACCAGTTTTCATCTGGGCTACAGATTCCATCAGTAAATGTGTACCGTTTGAAAAAATTGTTTTTCTCCTGTTTTTCACAAAGATCAGTGGATGAAAGAGAAAGATTCACAATTTGGATTTGTTTATATAGCACTTATTTGTCAAATAAGGAAGAAGGAAAACAGAAATTCCGAGTCCCAAGTAAGGAATGCTAGACATGCCGCTTGTTTATATAACACTTATTCCATTAACTAAAAGTGCTCACAAATCTCCACTTGACCTCCTTCGGCACGTATGTTAGAATTGGAAAAAGCGTAGATGTTACATTTTTTATAAATTGGTTTGAAAAACTGAAAACAAGTTTACTGTTTTATTTCAATTGAATTTTACATAACAATGTTTCATTCAGTAAAAGCTACACTAGGCCGGATTCCTCCAATTCCTCAATAACTTCCTCTGGACAAGCTGGTTGAGATTGAGTGGTAAGGTCAGCAATTTTAGTATCAAAATCATGGCTTGTTCCGACTGATGGTAGTGGACACGTACCTTAATTAAATTAAAATCACAAGAAAGAGTTACAAATATTCAAATTAATTTCAGTACAAAAAATTGGTTTTATTGACATACTTTCTAACTCTGTTACTCCATCAGGATGATGACGATGTTTTTGAGACTGAGTCGGCTTCCCAAACGTTTCGGCACATTGGGGCCAAATGAAACAATATATACAGAACAATAGCGCAATCGTGCCAGCAATACAAAGGAAGACTAGGAAGATGATGGTAAAGAGCCCGATTCCAACATCCATTTTACTTCTAAAAGTTATTCCAAATTGTTACTATTGCGTTGTGTCTCTCAAAGAAATTAACTTGAAAATATTAAATTTTAATTACGGTTCTGCCGATCCCCACGGAAAAACGGGGAAGACTTGATGAGAAGCACACGTAACATTGAATGCGACTTGCTTTTTTACAAACTGCTCCTGAGAATCCGTTAAATACTTACTTGCGTTAAAAATCCTAACGGGATTAGTTTTGGGGAAAAGCAATAAAAATGACCAGGGCCATATTGATGATTTCATGTAGTTCGAATTCAGCAAAATAAAACCACCACTAAAAAAACTTTTCAATCTTAACAAACAATTGACACTAGCCACTAATTAACTAGTTAACGACTAAGTTTCACTAAGGAGATAAAAATAAAATTTTAGCATAAGTTTGTTTAAAATGGTTCATCAACCAGTTAAAAAATTTGCATTCTGTTTTGCGCACATTCCATACTATATTGGTGATGATGATACTGTGTGAATTATTCGTTTGCATGAGCAGCAGTTCTGTGCTTCTTGATATTCGGAAGTCATCGGCTGAAGTATGCTCTTTACAGAACTGAAAGCTTGCGTCAGACTTGAGAAAGCAAATAAACAATGTGGAGTGGACATTAAATTAAACAAGTGGCAAACAGAAGGTAGGTGTGCTATAGCTAGAAACATTTCAGTATTTATCACGGCAATTAATACAATGCTATAGGGAACCAAGCATAAAGAGCGTAACGAATGCGATGATGATGAGATAGTCGTAAAGTTGAAGCTATATTTGAGACACAAAACCAATTAAGCGTTTATAGGTTAGAATTTTGATGGCATGACGAGATACTTCTGTGTTACCTTTTCCTCTCTTTCAAGGAGTGAGAAATTATAGCCTACTCCAGTGTTGAATGATAATCGTCCGGGTAAATCGCAATTGCGATCCTGAATTGCTCTTTAAAAGTACTCATAATCAACACAAAATAAATGAGAACGTTGCCATTTCTGTCACCCTATGTTGATTTATTGAATACGAAATATTTCTTTAAGTAGTACTACTGTAGCTTCATTTTGCAAAAACACTGCATACTATTTACAAAATATACATATCTAAATAATTCTACGGGTTTTGCAAACAGAAACTAAAAACCAAATTAGATATGAAATACAAGTAGAAACGAAGGCAAGAGTTTGGTGACAGGTATTAAAAATTTATTTCTTGGCAAAAAATTTAAGAAACCGTGCAATAAATCCTTCCTTTCACCAACATAATATAAATGTTTGTTTATTACACATAATAAAATTCCTTATTTTTTAATTTAAATTGCTCTTGATTTAAAAACAAGAAACATTGTTCTTTGCAAACAAAATTTCATCAATGTTGGGGCTCTTTCCCTATCCATTGCATGAAAAGGTCCAATGTAAAGTTTTAGGCTTGGTAGACATTTTATGTATCGTCGAACCACTCCGTTTCTAACAACCTGCTGCTTTCTTAATGAACGTAAAAGTGACTGAGAGTACAATAGACCCTTGCTGGACACATCCAAAGCCACAAAAATAAAGAAACACACGGTCATCAGGAGAGAAAAGGAGTAAGCATAAATGAAAAACGGAAGACTTCTGTATAACGCTATTGTGGTGTATAAACAAGCAATTATAGCCCCTGCTCCGCAAATCTGCATGGCAGGGAGGAAAGTCATTTTGAAAATGTCATTAATGGCGGCTGTATAAATCTGATTTTCTCTGTAAGAGTGAATGATAGTCCATTTCCGCTCTATTTGTGTCCTAGCCAGTTTGGAAAGCAACATGAGTGCCTTGAGCTTACCGTTCCAAATCTGGAGTGCGATCCCAAAATTAATTGCTTGCACCCCCCAAATTAATTCCACAACAGCCACCAAAATTGCCTCGGAAGCATAGCTAACCAACATAAAAGGCAGGGATGTACAGGATTCTGGAATAATGTAAGAAATTACTGTCGAGGAACACAGTTGACATGGGAATATAAATGTGGCAAGTGGAAATACTAATGGAAGGATAATGTTGGAAATTAAAGTTGCACTGGTGCAACACATCTCCACAGAACAAGGATGTCTTCGTATAGATGCATGGCTGACCTTTTCTGAAATTAAAAAACGTTTTCAGTTAATATATATTATAATATATGTGCATTATCACGGATTCTCAATTTGCCCCGAGAATATTACAACCACAATAAAAAGCGTTACCCTTTTCTATCGTTCTGTTCCAATCAAAAACTTGGGGTAGTAAATTAGCACAGATGAGATTAGACCAGGTAGCGTGCACCCCACTGATATAAAGAATGGCGAAGAATGTTGCTAGCAATTTGAAGGTTGGAGATTCATTTGAAACAAAAATCTTGGACAAATAAAAACTGGCATATAAAATGTATATGAAAAAAGACACAAACATGCGGATTTTACATCGAGAATAGTCGCTAGTCTTAAAACTGTTTGTTTTCTTTTCCCATTTGTACGGTACGGTAATACGTGAAAACGATGACCAATGGAAATTTGAAGTTTTAGCAATTTTGAGCTTAGTTTGAGTACCATTTTTGGTTGTTCAAATGTGAAATGGGAATGTGACGGAAAAACTTGTTCCATTTGGAATATCAATAAATAATATTTTAACGCCATCCTGTTCCCGTCAAAGAGTTGATTACATCTTAGACGGATGTGATACTTCCATAATAATTTTAATTAAATCCAAAATTAGTTTACACGATTTCCTGTCTTCATATAATAATATTCGCCAATTTTGTCATAAGGTATGTATTTGATTTGAAGTTACTTTCCTCGTCTGAATAACAAAGCCAAAATTCTTCCAAGAAAATCGTTTATTATGTTATCATAAAAAAATAAACACGTTTCCGTCTGCATGCGAAATGTTGTATATGAATAGTAGGCATACTTTTCTGAGCATACTGTTTGCACTGTTATTTTTTGCTCTTGCAAAAAACCTAAAATGCCTGCATTGCATCAATGTACCACTCACCCACTACCGATCCACAGTCGCCTCTTGTTTGCTTTCTTTTCCTTACTTTCCTTCGTTTTCGGCTCTCTTCGTGGAAGCAGCTGCTGTCCGAACGAGCCTGCTTTTGTCCTTGCTTTGCATTTCTTTTTTCGCCGTCTCGTCTGCTCTGTCCGCTACACTCACTCTTGGTCTCCGGTCCGTCCTAATTTTTTTGTGAACTTGGAGACCCCTAAATATTAATTCTTTAAATGTAACTAGGCTAGATTTGTGTGTTTCATAACCGTAAATGAAGTTTAAAGTGATATTGCAAAGCATGCCAGATGCCAAAGTTTCGAATGAAGGAAGAAACCAGCTCCAATACACATTACCACCAGAGGTATAAAAACCCCTTTTTAATCCACCTAACTACCACATTACAAGAACGCAATACATTGTTTCACTGATTTAGGTATGGGAGCGGATATTTTCCAATTTGGGCCCTCATGATTTTCTAGCAGTTATCAACACCTGCCAAGAATGGAGGGAATTGTTGAAGCCGCAAAGAACTGCAGCCCTCCTTCCATTGGTAATTTTTGCGAATTTCAATAAAATTTTATAATTATATTGATTTTCTACAAAATTACAAATTTTATTACAGATTTTGCCCATTCTTTGCAACACCGTTAATTCACCTCTCCACAACATTCTGATTTGGCGAGAGGTTAGTCGCGGTGCGAAAGTTGCAATTGAGCAAATTTGGAAAAAGACGTTTTCATCCTCACAAAATCATTATGAAAGCCTCACCAAGCAAAGTTGGAGTAGTTTTCATCCCGTGCCAGAATCGAGATTTGAGAAAAGTCCGACCTTAATTGGGAAACTTGCTTCCCGCTACCATTACCGAGATTATCGCGATATTCAAGCATTTTTTAGCCTTGTTGACGAGCCCTTACCTTCACTCCAAATTATGACAAACTATGTTGGACTCAGTTTAACCGAACCTGCACCTGATAATGACGTGGATGCCTTAGAACTTGATTTTGACAAGCAATCTCAACTAATTTTACTTAACCATTCGTTTGGTTACCAGATTTCTGCTTTAAGTTTCAAATTAAGTCGCTACAATGTTACTAATTGCTGGGCTGACCATTTGGTAGCGATATTGGGGAATGTGCCAAATTTAAAAATTCTTAGACTTTCCGGCTACGTGGCTTACTCAGAGGATAAAAGACTTTTGGCCCGGAAATTTCCGAAACTGGAACAGTTAGAACTTCTGGATATGGAGGAGTATCGTGAAGATAGAAAAACTAAAGCTTCTATAACTCAACAATTAATTTTAAGTTATGGTCACCAGCTGCGAGGACTCATTTGCGGGGAGAATTTTCTCTCCCATGTGATAGAAAGGTGGGAAATTCCGGACTCCCAAATTTGCGAAGTCTCCTATTCAAAAATGTGAATTGCGGAGCATTAAACCTCCTCTCCCAAATGGACTGGCCTTTGGAAACACTCCAGCTTCAAGTGAATGAGGAAGAGGATCATTATGTCCGACTTGGAAATTTTTTCAAAGCTGTGAATAAATTCACCCCAACCCTCACCCACCTCCAGCTTGCCGTCCATCTAGATCAACTGGTAGGCCAAGTGCTCCTCAATCAAGTGAATCGGATGACCATGACAGTTTGCCCTAGTGTTACCAAGGTAACTACAGAATACTCAAATATTTGCACAAGTTGGTGGTGGCCTTTAATTCAGGCTAAATTTCCAAACCTGGTGGAGCTCAATGTGCACATGGGACATGCGTCAAAGTGGGACATGATTTTTCCCAAGTTGGCCTTTGAAAAGATGACGAAGTTGGAAAGGATTTTTATTTCATGTGCCACCCGCCAAGAGGATTTCCGCATAGGCAGAGAATTACAAGACGCTCCATTAAGCAAGGGAAGCGAGTAAGAATTGCGGCAACGACGGTGATTACTGTTGGCAGGTTTGCCAAAAATGTGACGGGGTTGCGGAGAGAAAGCGGCATAATATGTGTGATATTGTTTAAAATGGTGTTGAAGTTATTCGTCCTATTTGATCTGATTGTGAGTTGCCTTATGAAAATTTGCAATGAATTTGAATTGTGGCTCAGGTTGTGTTGATGTTAAAAAACGGATAAAATTTTAAAGTTTGTAATATGCATGCTTACCTTTTGAAATTATATCTCAAACGATTATAATATGATAATAATAAAATATCGGAATTCATCATCATGTAAGTTTTCATGCAATGCAAAAAAATGCTTGTGAAGATGTCTGCGATCAATACGGCAAGCTCAAAGCGTTGTCTGACTGCAAACTACAATGCATTTGCTTTCTTCTTATAACCCTACTTTCTCCTTTGGTCGATCGATATTTCCATCATGCATAAAAAAGCAAGAAGCAGGGCTGTTTTATGTGCATTTTGCTTGTACTTTTGCTTGCATTATATGCCAGAACAAAAAAAGAAAAAGTGGAATAGTTTCCGACAACTAACGAGTTGAAAACCCTGTCCAGTTTACCTAATCCATAACTGTAATTTGCATATTAATAGCTAGCGTAACCAGTTCTAAAAATTTGTGAGGTCTCACAAAGTTTCATAATGAAGCCATTAAAAATGAGTTATATTTATTTAGGTAATTATATCAATTAAGGAACATTCCTTAGGGACAAAAACCTTGTTTCGCAATCCGTTTAAAACAAAGCTGATTTCGAACTTAGAAAGTCTCTTCCAATTTCTTCCTTTATACAGGCTTCAATAAATCCTTGAAGGACAACTTACTCGAGGTGCTTAAGTGCATGTAAAAATATCAACATTTCAGAATCTATTCTATTCTATTCACTTAAATTTTCCAACATGTCCCAGCTGCATATCAAGATTCATCCAGATCAAGTTCGGAGCTCCTTTAATTACAGAATCCAAAACAAACCTGGTTCTGGCACGAATCACTTCCCAAGTAAACAACTCTTGTTGACACTTGATAAAGAATAAATAATCCATTAAAGGAGCTCTATTTTCACTTCATTC
Source organism: Orchesella cincta (assembly GCA_001718145.1). NCBI lineage: Eukaryota > Metazoa > Arthropoda > Collembola > Entomobryomorpha > Orchesellidae > Orchesella > Orchesella cincta. Next base: position 28,687 of record LJIJ01000624.1, on the reverse strand, counting down.
AATTGTTATTTTAGCAATTTGGTACTTCCCGACCCAAAAGTTTTTTGGTTGGTTTATCAGCATTTTTTAATTGTAGTATTAATTATTGGAAATTGGCTTTCACCAATTGAAACTTCTAATGTTTAATTAATAAAAAATCTTGGAAAGTAGTTGTTCCATTTGTTTTCTCTCCGTTGCATAATAAAATTCAGAAAATGATTTGGACTATTGTCATGATAAGGAAATGGGCTAACCACGTTACAACAACCCGCTTCACTTTCATTTTGAAAGAGTGCTAGTGATTCAGCAGGGTATGAATCTGCACATGGAAATTTTAATGTTTCTCTGAAATTTGGTACGTGGTAATTTACTTTTCGATAATTCTAAAATGAAGGCTCATCCTCTGCTCGTTTCAATATCAGTTCTGGTATTTCAGATGGAAGTAGAAGCAGGGTGGAGATACAGCGACCATTTCAATAATTTTCAACATGATATAGTGCAAGCTTGCTGAATGTTTCTGTTATGGGTTTCATCCTGTAATAATTTAGCATTTTTTAAAGTTTCAGTAACATGGTACAAATTTATTGATTGGTTTCCGTTGTAAGGTTTTTGCCATTTCATAGCTGTCATTCGCTGCAGGTGTGCTTAAGGTAAAGGTGAAATTACGTGTTGATTACAAGAAACTCAAATCATTTCATATCATGATATTGATGATAATAATGATAAGAGCTACAAGTTATAATGCAAAAATTATTCTGTCTGAAATACTGTCAGTGTTTTTCTGAATAGAGAAGGCTGCTTTTATGGTCAACAAAGAACAAAGCCCGACCTACGCTCACGTCATTGTGATACGTGATTATAATCTTTAATTTGTCTCTCCTGCAGTGCTTTGATGTTCGAGTTTTCTGAAGGTTTCTTGGATATTATGATTAGTCGATGTTTACTCAAGACGTCATTTGGAATTCAGTCGTATACATTTGCGTCGTTTCATAAGTCGACTAAGTCTTTCTTGGATTTTCTATTCACGTGCAAACCTCATGTGTCAGCTAACTAGTGGTTTTTTGAATGAACATTTGCTTCGGCTATGCACAAAGTTAACGTGGGTTGATGTCTCCATTCAAAAAGCCTTGCCATAGTATCTGAGCATAAAATTAAGTCTAGTCTTAATTATGATATCAGATATAATCATTCATATACAGCAACCAATTACGCTTATCTCGAAAATTTGTTTTGATGCTGGCCATTTTACATTCTTCGTAATTAAACGTATATTTTAGCCTCAGCGCTGAAATCATTCGCCCACTACAATCACATTTGAGCTTTACGTAAATATCTTAAAACATTGTCATGAATTTCAGTAAACTTTGGTTCAATATCTGTCGCTGGAAAAACAGTCAAAAAGCAATACGAAACATGATCAACCAACCCCAACTAAGCTTTAATATTTTTCGGATGCAAATATCATTTGCAAACTATTTGGGTGGAATTCCATTCCAAGTTGACACAAAAGGGATCTTCAAACTCCGACCAAAAGAGCAGTTTAAATTACTTGGAAATTTTTGGCTTTTATTAGTCCTTTCCTCAATCGCATACTCTTTGATTTCCGTACATGAATGTTTAAGTAATAAAACAAACTGCCGTCTAATAACCATCGCATTTCAAGCTTATCTATTGGAGTTCCACATTGTAGCCTTACTTAATTTGATGGCTGTTAGGCGAAATTGGTCTTGCATTCAAATGTTTGTTAAGTGTATGCAGCAGAAGGGGCTTCAAAAAGACGCCAACGTTTCTCCAAAGGAAAAGAGAAGACGAGTTTGGTTCAACCTGGTTTTTGTCTCGTCAGCCATGACAATTGTGAATTTTTCCTTGACAGTTCCAGCAATATCCTTTGCTTTTCCTTGTAATCATCCTATTCTAGACAACTTGTTTTGTGGGGGTGAAGCATGTTCCAGTACCGTTCCGTTTTTCTGCAGAATTTTTACAGCATTTTTGGATTGGATATTCATATTTCCAGTGACGTTGTTGGGAGGACCTTGCATGAGCTTCAGTCTTCTCTGCTTAGACTTTCTCCGGGGGAACTTGAAACGGTCAAGGTAGCTACAGAATTTTTGTGTAATTATTTTGAAAAATATTTGCAAAAAGTAACGCATGTTTTTAGTATATTATGGAACACAGGAAAAAACATGGATCGAGATCGAGTGCAAGTCGCAATGCTTTACAGACAATCCCAAATTCTTGGCGTCATTTGCAACGAATGCTGCAAAAGTTATCTCTGGCCAGGTGTTCAGTTCAACGGGGCGGTTGCAGTTTTGATTCCTTTATTTACTCTCGTGGTATTTGGAAGTCAAATTCCTGCAATATTCGTCTTTATTGGGGTCTTCATTATAATCTCGACAACCATCTTTTGTCTCTTTGTTTTCGAGCTGGGTAGCCAACCCCATTCTCTCTCAACGGGTATTTCAAAGCAGCTCAAAAATTGTAAGAGGAGCAGTTGGTCTTGCAAGTTTGGAAAATCCTGTAGACCAATCTTGATGAAGGTTGGGCAATTTCATAGAATGGACAGAAAGTTGGGAGCGTCCTTTGTTAAGTTTTGTGTGCAGCGAACGGTTTTTCTAGTCGTTCAAACGAATTCCATGTCATCTTATCACCAATCTGGATCTAATCAAGGGCTCGAGCCGTAAAAAGGAAATAGATTACAATGTTCATTATTTAAAATCTATGCAGCAGTTCTAGTATTAATATAGTTTTAATTTAATAATAATAATAACTTCATTCCAATGGAGGTCTTACCTTGCCCCGTCCTATTACAATTCATTCTCCGCATCCCCTTTATTACATGTTTCATTCGCATTCATTTTTGTTTCAATTGGATGTCCAGGAATCATTATATTTCTCATGCAAAACACTAACAATCACAATTAATTCAATTCGAAAATCGATAAAATATGAAGGAATTTAAATCTGGCCTTAAGAACGATTACGGTAAACTATAAGTCAAACGGGAAAGCAAGAGTCTTAAGGTGCCCCAAATTTCAGTTACAAAAATGCGGGCCGACGATAAGTAAGAAGAGCTGATTTGCCAGTCCAGTTTTTCGTTGAAAACTAATAAATATTTATTTGAGGAAGTCTATGAACGTTAAACCATTATCTTTAGTAAACTTATTAAGAGCACAAACCAAGTAAAAATGGCAAAGGTTAACGCATCCTGTTGTGTTTTTTGTGCCACCGCATCTTCATCCAATAAATTCGTGTTCGGAAAATCAAAGGGTTCAATCAAAGAGCAGCTCGAGGTTATCGTGATCCTTCGCGATATTCTTGGAGTGGAGGAAAGAAAGCTGAACCAGTTCAGGGAAAAGCTTCATTCTGGTGATGGGATTCAAGTGTGTGCATCTTGTTGGGAAGCAGTTGGACGGTGCGTTGTAGCTGTTCAGGAAATTGTCAAACTCCAGAAAGAAGTTGCCATTATTTCAGCTAGCTTGAAGGGCTATGTCCACGGGAGTTGGATGGAGGAAGGGGACGGAAGTGACTCTTTATGGGGTCAACTGAGGCTTGAAGTTCTGGGATTGAAAGGTTTTTCCTAGCATATTTATATTAAAATTTAAGAATATCATAGTTTTTACTTTGTATGTATGATACATTTCAGAATCAAGGTGTCAGGAGAAGACTGAGGATGATACCGATAACACGGAGGACTCTGACTCGTCCGTATCAAGAGCATTTGATGATGCGCAAAATAGTTCCTCTGGAGGAAACCTAGAACCTTCAGGAGCTCACGACAATGACATCAGTGTGGGTTTCATTGAAGTAGAGGAGGCGACTGCTGGCGATGCATGCGAAGAGGAACATTTAATCTTGAATGGTAGTATTTTATTTTAGTTACTTATTTCTCAACAAAAGCTGAGTTCAAAAAGTTGCATTTTGTTGTCCAGATGCTTTGTTGGAAATAGACGAAAAGGAGCTCATGCAAACCTTGAATGAGGAGTCTTCCTCCACAATCATTCCAATTATAAACAGCACCTATAGCTCAGTTCTACCACAGAAGCCACTTTCACTACACCAACCTGTTAGTGCAAAGTCGCCTAAGGAATTATCAGTTCTGGAATTATCTGGACATCGTAAAGCAAGAAAGCGCCAGGATTCGGCAACGACTGACAGGGAAAGTGATGGAGATGAGCGAAGCGCGCCCATAGGATCGACCTCCCCAGAGATACGTTTGCAAAACCTGCCACCGAAGCTATAGCTGTGTAAACAACTTCAAGCGGCATTTGAAGCGGAACGTTTGTCAGCGTCCCAATTTTCAAGGAATGGCGAAAATCCCTTGTAAATTTTGTGGGCACAAATTCTTTAGCATTGCGGAGCACCAGATAATCTGCAGGAAACGGACTGCTCGATCGCCCATCCCCAAAAAACCTTGCAAATATTGTGGTCTCTTATTTCCAAACCGGAATCTACATGAGGCAACCTGCAAAAAGAGAGTCAAGTCGAAGCCGGATAACTCGTGGAAGCAGCACCTTCAGTTAGAAGGGGTTAATGACACTGCAGACGTGGAGATGGGAGTGAAGTAAACATTAATAATTGACGTTTTCATTTATGTAACATGCATTTAATTCAAAAATCAACTCTTGGTGTAGTACTGTACGAATGGTTTTGATACGAATCTTTGTAAGGCATTATGCATTAAAAACATAAGTATATATAAATTGTACAGATTGTAAAAAATTTATTTTTTCGTTACAAAACCGAAGCCTTCATGTAACAACATCATATTATGATTACAATTCAAAGCTCTAACTTTAAACATATTGAATTGAAAATTATAACTTAAACATTACTACCGCATGCCCAGAAAGTTACCAACCGCCGCCAACGGCGCTTGTCGGGCATTTCGCAGACCCGCCCAAAATTTCAGAATTCGGGAATATTTCAGAATCGATGACTTTTTTTTCTTGCTCATCACTTTTTTTAAGGGGGCCGCGGTATGATGAGTGATGTATGAGTGTGTAATTGGTTCCATTGGGTGCTCAATTTTTATTTTTTCGGCGAAATCGGGAATTTATTTTCAAAATTCGCGGAAATTTTTAATTTCCGGCGAAAAGATTGCGTTGTGCAGGTCCTCAAAAAATTTCGGGCACCCGCCATACTAGACGAATTTTCTATATCATTCATTTACAAGCCTAATTTAATTTAACATGATACCCGTCCGTTGCCTCCTCCTAGTTTTTCCTGTTTGAAGACCGATTTCGTTTCGGATGTTTCTGGCACGGGACAGCCCCTTCCGTAGTACAAACGATTCGATTGAGATTGGGAAACAGAGTAAAGTATCCTCGACGGACCCTTGCATTCAGTATACCTAAGCTAACCGTCCTATTCCCCCAGCTTATTGGACGTTTGAAACGGATTTCTTCCAGCTTTGTAAACATGACTCGGAACAAATGTCGCCATCCCGTTCCAGCATCAGCAGTACACAACGTCAGGCGTGTAAGTCGCGGAAACTCAAGCAGCTCTGCTGGATCTATTTCATGAAGGACTTGGGGGTTCCCTTCCAAGCTCTCCAAATGAAGCTCCTGGAGAGTTTCGGCGAAGTTATTCAGTGCCAAAATCGTTTCAGATGTAATCTGCATTCTGTCCCCACTTAAGGTCAAGCTTGTCAACTGAGGGCAGGAAACCTTTGCAAGGTTTTCGTACATTTCTCCTAGCCGAGTAGCTCCTTCCTCGATGGGGAACGATACTTCTAACCGACGTAGGTTAGGGAAGCTGATTGATTCCTCAGAGCCTCGTTTGAACACAAAGTCATCGCAGATAAGACTTGTAAGCTGGTTTCCATATGCAAGCAATATTGGTCTGACGTAAGAAGCGGTAGGTGCTGTGTCACAGTCTCTTAACAAGTAGCCGTCAACGGTTCTCCAACGGATCAGTTTTAAAGTTAAAGTTAAAAGAGAACTGAGCACTGGATATTCAAAAAATCTATATCCGTTCCAGTCTCATATTCCATACTCATCCGCCATAATGCTCAAGTCAACACCTGCACATTAGTGAGGTACCGAAGGGTACTTTTTATGTCTTCTATCCCAACCGACAAAACTTCCAGCTCTGCATGACGCAATTCTTCTCCATGTCGTCGAATGATTTCCAGTTCTTCGGGTGAATCCATGCAATGCCAGTTTATCAAAGAGTACTTTGCAATAAATGGGCTTCCGATGAACCGTTTGGACCGGTTTAAGATGACTTGTACTTTCCTGGGAACATGGATTTTATACGCTGGTTGGGGAAGCCACGAAGGAGTGTTTTCGGTGAGGAGCTCATCTATTTTGGCTTTTGCTTGCTTGTTCATCAGACGAAACTTCAAGATCTCGGTGGGAGTCAAGCGACCTTTTTCCATCAGAATCGGGATCATCTGCGTGAAACAAAGAAACCACAAAAAACGAATATTAACATGTGTTCAAACTGTAACTGCTGCTGAAAATGCAATCATAGACTGACTTTATAAGATTGCTTCCTCCAATTGTGATAAGTAAACTTATGACTTACAAGCAACAGCTGTGCGGAAACCCGTCGTTTCTCCAACAAACTGTCAGACCGAAGCACTGGTGCAGCCTCCATCAATGAGGTGATGTCTTGGGGATCTGTCAAGTACTCCAGGACTGTCAACCAAATGTTAGCATTCTAAAAATAAAAGTAAAATACAACGGTTGACTTGACTATAATAAAACATGTGTGCGCATTTTGTCACAATTTTTGGAAATCCCTTACTAAAAGTTCAGTGACGTAATTTTTCTCCGAAATCCCTCCAACTTTTGGCTCCACTTTTGCTTGGTCAGTAGAAAACGCTCCTGGTGGAACAGTGGGGTCTTCATCAGTTTTCACATCAGCCTCAGCCCTCCATTGCTTCTGCTGTGATCGTGTTCGTCCCTCCATTGTTTACAACTACAAATGAAAGCAATAATCCTGAAAAATTGAACCTCAATAACTAGACATCAGCTAACACAATTCCTGAAATTGATTACTACTTCCCAACTCCAAATTAGTGACCTAATTTATTCAAGACTTCTGACAGCCTGAAAGTATTTTGGAACTCATGTGTGCTGAGCGAGACTCGATAATCAAGAATATATAGGGTTTATGTAAAACACAGTAAGTTCGTCTTTGGTGCCAACATCAGTCTCGGGGCAACAGAACACAAAATGAGTTTCGCTTACGGGACAGTATAAAAACGTTCCTTTGTTCATTCACTGTCAATCAATGTGAGTGCAGATAATTTGGTTTCGACGAAAAGATAACGTTACATTCTTAATGAGAGTGAGCCAGCTCGAGTCACAGTCACAGGCTTTGTACAGATTGCACTCTGCTTTGTAGGAAAAGGTTTCATTCTTGTTTGGGCAGCCGACTTGCCAACTCATTCTGGTTTGATCTTGACATTTCTTTTAGCCTACAAAATTCAGTGTCGGATCATTTAATACGAGTTCAGTCACAAATCACAACTTCACCGTGGCCTGAAACTCACCTTTTATCGCAACCTCAAAATCTGATATAATTCATAAATTGAGATTCACTAGTATTTTATGTTAACGAGTACTTTTCATGATTATTGTTATTGTGTTTGAAGATTTAAAATGGAGGGTCAACTACCAACTCCAAACCAATCGAGGACGGACGAGAAGAAAGACGGTGTACCATCCGGGCCGTCGATATCAATTTCTGAAGGAATTGAGGCAGACGTTGGAGGGGTTATGGAGAAGAATTACGTCACTAAACTTCTGGTAAGTGAATTGTAGATTCAATGCTTAATGTCTTACAGATTTCTAAAATATTGGATAATGGTAAATCAATGTATTCGTTCACAATTCATTTTTTAGAATGCGAACATTTGGTCGATGATCCTGGACTACTTGACAGATCCCAAGGACATCACCTCACTGATGGAAGCGGTACCAGTGCTTCGCTCTGACAATTTGTTGGAGAAACGACGGGCTTCCGCACAGTTGTTGCTTGTAAAGTTTACCATTCACAATTAGAGGAAACAATCTTATAAAGTCAGTCTATGATTTGCATTTTCAGCAACAGTTATAGTTTGAACAGATGTTAATATTCGTTTTTTGCGGTTTTTTGTTTCACGCAGATGCTCCCGATTCTGATGGAAAAATGCCGCTTGGCTCCCAGTGAAATCATTAACCTCCGCCTTCTAAACAAGCAAACGAAGGCAAAATTGGACCAGCAGCTCGTTCACTTCAGTCCTCCGTGGTTTCGGAAAGCAGCCTCCCAAATAAGAACGCGCAACGAAATCCAAGCGATCTTAGACCGCCCGGAAGGGTTCACCAGATGCCCATTTATTGCAAGATACTGTTTCATACCGGGTTACTACTTACCAAACAAACTGGAAATCCTGCGACGATATGGTCCGGAATTACAACACGGCGAGATCGAAGTGTGTGCGAGTGAGGTTGATGACACTATGGATGAAGTTAAGGAACTTCTCCCGTTTCTCACCAATGCGAAAGAGTTGACTGTGACATTTGTGGCGACTAGAGTGTTGGATATCGAAGACTGGAACAAATATGAAGCAGTTGGCGACTTTCCGGCGTTCAATTCACTAACAACTTTACACCTGACCCGTTACAGTATGATGGATTCCAGCGTTATGGCACCCACGGCTTCTTATGTCAGACCAATCTTGCTCGCGTATGGGAACCAGCTAACGAATCTTTTCTGCGACGCCTTTGTGTTTGGAGGGCACTCTGTGGGATTCCCCAGCTTTGATAATCTACGTCGATTGGAAGTATCTTTCTTCAACCAGGAAGAATCAGTTCGGCTAGGACAAATATTCAGGAACTTGGCAATCATTTCTTGCCCTCAGTTGGCCAGCCTGACCTTGAGTGGGGACATGATGCGAATAACAGCAAAAACGTTTTCGGCACTGAATAACTTTGCGAATAGTCTCAAGGAGCTTCATTTGGGGAGCTTTAAGGGGGACCCTCGAGTGTTCTCTGCGGTGGATCCAGGAGAACTACGTGAGTTTCCTCAGCTAACACGTCTGACGTTGCATGCTGCGGATGCTGGAACGGGATGGCGACATTTGTTCCGAAACATGTTTACAAAGCTGGAAGAAGTACGATTTGAATATCCAGGTAGAGCTAGAGCGATTGGGAAACCCGGTATTCCGATGAGGAAGGTTCGAGAGGGCTACTTCACTTTGTTTCACAATCTCAAGCGAATCGTTTGTGTTGTGAACGGACCGGACCTTTTCAACAACGACGAAAGAGAAATCGTCTTTTTGCGGAAGAACATGTAGGAGCCACTGACTAGCAGCAGTTACTAATAATTTAATGGATTGTCTAAGAAAATTGATTACTTGATTTGTTCTTATTCTTGGTTTTATAGTTACATTTTGAATGCATGGTATGTGATCTTTGTTAATGTATTTTGGTTGTTGAGCTTGTTTAGTTAGTGATGTGCTAATATTAAGTAATGGAAATAATATAGATTTTTCATAATTAGAAAATAATCTTGAAAATGATAACCTATGGAATTTAATTAATGTCAAACTTTTTTCTGTAAAGTTTTGGGTTTGTTGTAAGTTAATACAATAACTTTTCGAAATGAGATTAGTAGGCGGTTGGAATAAATTCATAAATTGTTAAATCGTTGTTGGGGTCTATATTGATCATGGTTCAGTGTTTCTTTTATCATCATCCGAATTGGTTGCAGTTGTCGCTATCATTCTAACTAATGCCAGTAAATTGTGAAACAGTGCGAACATTCAGTAGTTACCAACATGACAGATAAAATGGTATGATAAGCAATGTGATGTAAAACTATCCTTTTACAGCTCATTTTTGGTGCAGAGGAAACTGTTACGCACACATGATATCGCTGATTTAGTTACTTTCACTTCCGAGAAAGTTCCCATTTAGAATTAGAACCATTGGTTTAAGAGGATAAATGATGTCAGAGCAGTTACGTACTTAAGGTTCCCATTTTTTCGATTCCACATGCCCAGGGTTGTCCTTCATATTTTCAACTTCGTACAATTATAGGTTGATGCCCAATAATTTGCGAAGAGTTGTTTTTATTACTGCAAAATTGCAATTTGGCGAGGTTTTAGGCTAACCCAATTTGCGAGATTATTATTATTTATTATTATTATTATTTATTAAAGATAATCGAATTTATCATAACTTGCGCAGTAGCGATACACGTTCTCGCTACTGAAAATGATATGAGTTACAGTGCAATTTAGAGAAGAGAAGAAACAAAAACCCCTAAGTAAACAAAAAAGAAAAGTAACAGGAGAGGTTCAAGCAGCCTGTTAGGGCGCTGTGAAAGAAAAAAAAATTTACATATTTCATTTCATCAGATTTGGTTTGCTTCGGAGTAATCTAACAAGTGAAGGTATTGTTGATCTACGATACCTTTCATACTTACAAGCTACTATTCTAAAGTTATATTTGTTGCTTTTAGACCTAGCATTAACATTTCTTGGAAGTACTCTGTGCTTATCAAGCCAATGTTTGTAACGCTCACTTTTGAGTAACTTAACACCGAATTTTCCGAGAAGATTACTCCACCTCTCTTCAAGCTTAACTAAAACTAAGTCAGTACAGATATTATTATAATTTGAATTGCTAACATATTTCCCTGCGATGATTGACAATGCTCTCTTTTCGACACTGACTAGTGTCTTTATTTGGATTTTAGTGAGGCTACTTGCCCATAAAACGCAACAGTATTCTAATAAGCTACGGATATGTAGAACATACATCAGTTTTAGCTGGGTTTTAGTAAACCCATGATATTTCAGCTTACGGAGAATGTATAACTTACTCGATGTTTTATTATAAATGCTATTGACATGATCATTCCAGTTACATTTTTCATTTATCATGACTCCTAAAAGCTTACATAACCTAGTTTTTGGGATTTCGTTTCCATCAATTGTGACACACATGTTACTGAAACGTTTTCCTTTTGAATTATCAATAATAATTACATTGCTTTTACTAGTATTAAGGATCATTTTGTTGGAAGACAGGCGAGTATTAATATCATTTACATAATTAGTAATTTTTGGCGTTGTTTTGTATTGAACACATTCAGCAATACACATATCATCTACAAAAGCATTCATTTGATTATTCACACTGTCGTGTTTCTCATGAAAAAGGGTGAGGAGATCGTCGACAAGCACAATGAATAGCAGGATGGCTATCTTTGTTCCTTGCGGGGTCCCATTACTCATCGGTAGAAAATCAGACACATTATCACCATGTTTAGTACACTGAGTTCTGTTCCTCAAGAATTCGGCTACCCATAAAACATCATTTACAGAAATATTCATATTAGTCAGTAAATTAATGAGAACATTGTGGTCTACTAAGTCAAAAGCCTTAGAGAGATCAAGTAGAACAAGTATTACATAGGTATTAGGCTTTTCTAAGGATTTCATAATAAATTCATACAATGATACAAGGTAATGGGTTGTAGATGATTTTTTGATTCCACCATATTGGTTACTACTTAACTTATGTTTTAACTGCTCATATATTTTGTTATACATAAATTCTTCCATTATTTTACTAAATATGTTGGTTTGGGTAATTGGTCGTAAAGTTTCCACATTAACATTGTATACATCCTTAGGTACAGGGGTGATGAAACCCTTTTCCCATTCAGTTGGTACAGTAATGTGACTATAGCTAAAGTTTATAATATGTGTGTACAACGGGACAATATGAACAGCAGCAAATTTTATAAACTTTACAGGAAGAGCTCCTGGTACATTATATTTCTTAATATTGAGTCTTTCAAAACACTTTAGAACTTGAAATTCATTTACATAAAGCGGTGGTGAGCTTACGTCTCGGTTGAGTTTATCAGTCTTTACCGGCTCATATCTGCTGTTGATGGCTGTAAAATGTACATTTATTTTATTAAGCGTGGAGCGCATGTTTAAATTCTCACTTAATGAAATCTGTTCAACAGCAGAAACTTTCTGTTTCAAATTACAAACATTATTAACAGTAGCGTAAATGCTATTGGGATAAGAGTTTACTTTGTTCTGCATAACCTGATTAAACTTTCCTTTAGCTAGTTTTATTTGTGAGCGCGTCTCATTTCTCAGAAGTATATAACTAGCACTACCTTTAGACAGTCCTTTCAAGTTCTTAAATAGGTTTGACAAGTGCTGAGTAACCCAAGCGTGATTATTTACATGAACTAATTTTTGCTTCACAGGAACGGTAGTTTCAAAAGCAGAAGTGAGAACCAAGTTTAGATATTCAGATTTGAAGTCAATGGATTGAGATTTAAACATAGGTGACCAATTTGTGTTATCAACAATTTTCGCAAATTCGTATAGGTTTTCAGTAGTGTAGTTTCTATACTTAACAATTTTCTGAGACATCTTAGATACATTAACATTTCGACTCGTTTTTAATTCTACACATACATGAAATTTAATACCATCTTTAAGTGGAGGAGCACTGATGGGGTTTTCATACCAGTTTGAAATATTACTGAAGGCAAGATCTAAGGCTGCAGACTTATTCAAATTATTGTCAAAGAAGGTCGGAAAGTATATCAGTTGTTTAAACTCATTACATTTGGCAAAAGAGCAGCTAAATTTCCATCTATTAAAGTCTACTATTATTATAAAGCCTGGATTTACATACTTGCGTCTGATATTCTCTTGGGCATGGTTCAGACTATTGTACAGCTTATGTTGTACTTTTTTCTCACAGTTTGGTGGTATGTATATACAAGCAATTGCCATTACAGAGACTTTGCGAGGCATGTAGTTAGGCCTGACAACAACCCAGGTTACTTCAAATTCATTACAATTATTATGGATGTAGTTCTTGAACAAGGTGCATTGTAAATGCTTCTTCACAAATATTGCAGTACCACCACCTCTTTTGAGTGAACGATTGGTATGGAAAACGTTGTAATTATGCAAATTAATGTCACGATTATCTTTTGCCCATGTCTCTGTAATGGCAATGATGTCAAACTCAGTACTTAATGCTTATAAGGTATCTAACTTATCGTGACTGAGTGAACATGCATTAGTGTATAATAAATTAGGAAAGTTGTAATTGTTCCTCACAAGCTGCTTATCAGTCAAATTGTTGGTTCTCCTTACGTTACGTTTCTTCCCTGCTCTTCTTCCTCTTCTTCTTTTGATGATGCATAGTCCAATCTTTGTCCAAAATGGGTTGAAGTTTACAGGAGCGGTGATCGGGTTGCAGTTTTGGAGAGGTTCATGGTATGGCATCAGTTACTTGCTTGATGTAAATTTTCAAATTGGGGTCATCCACTTTGCCGGACAAGGCTTCAAGCTGCTTTCGGAGTTGAGATGAACTGCTAGAGTAACTGGCTGCAACTGTGGTTATGTTTTTTCCATCCGGACACCCCGTCTATTAAGAGCTGTAGTAACTTTCCATTTGGTAGATGGCCATTTCCGATTGTTAACGATTTCCACTTCAAAAAGGATGCATTCAGTTCACGTGCAGTTATCTCGGGCTGGAGTTTAGGGGTCTTTGCTTTGTTGGTGTTGGTTGGGCTGTTATCTTGGGATGAGTTTTCATTGCTAGTGTTCTTATTTCTTCCCCTTTTCTTGTTCCATCAGTCAACTCGTTTCACCATCCATGTTGTCATTGTTTTCCTCACTTTCAGACATGTTATCAGCTATTAGGGTTTCAGGGACGGTCAGCGGTGAGCTAGGATGTGACTTTGGTGCAGACAGGCTTGGTCTTCTAAAAGTTTTCCGTTTTGCTGAGAATGGTACTTGTTTCGGTGTTGATTTCAGGGAAGTTTTTTGGGCAAAGTTTGCGAACATGATCCCGATCACCACATAAGTAGCATTTTCTTGCACCGTGTTCAATTTTTTACTTTGATGATGTTCGCTTTTGAAATCAATTTTTGCAAAGGATGGAGATTAGCATTCTCATGTAGAACCATCTTGACCATAATGGTATGTGATAGTAGGTGGCCGAAAACTTCAGGAACATCCTTCAGGGGAAGCCGTATAGGATTTGACTTCAGTTGACCGTAGTTAGATAAGAACTGGTAAAGTGGTGTCGCATCTTCAACAATTGGCACTCCTTTAATAAAAACTGATTTTATAGCTGGGGAATACTTGTGGATTGCTATTTCGATTCCATTGATGGTGATAGTTTCCTTTTCAATGAAGTTGTCGCACGCTTCACTGTTATTAAAGAATACTCCATAGTTGTTCCCCGCAATTTTCCCGAAGGATTTTACAGACTTTGGGTCAGTTTAGGGTAGCCAAGACGGCGAGGTAATCACTCACTTTAAGTTCACTATGACTTTTTAGCACAATTCCATTTAACTCGCTTTTTCAGAAACCATGGTGGAGGGTTATGGTATTGGCCAAAGCCAAACCACTAGGTACTTTTTGAATGACAAAGTGCCTACTTATAGCTTATTTGCATACTAGAAAGATAGAGGAGGACAAGGAAAGACACGTCCGTACTCTCTCGTACCTAGATTATGAGCTATCGTAATGTGTATTTTTAAGCAGAGGAGGTCAAACAAAAGCAATTTAACAAATTATGTATGCATAAAAATCTCAAAAGCTGTAATTACTCACTTAATGAATGTCGCTTATGATGGGACCCTGGCCCACGTGCATTATGGAGGGCATTTAACTTATGTTTGTGTTTAAGTTTCAATGCTACGTACAATTTGCTTCCATTTTTATATCGATACCAGAATCCGATGGTTTAGTTTCAATCCAGTTTTCTAGAGGGGTTTAGAAAGGTGTTCAGTACACCATTAGCTTAGTGTCAGTCCAATGGAACTTTCTAAAGCAGCAATAAATGTCCATATTTTCCTCCAGGGTCTTGTGTAGCTACCCTTTATCATCACCTCTGATCATACTAGCATTTGAAACATTTTTGCTTTTGTTTGTTTCATTAGCTGCAGTAGCATACGACAGGCGACAGGTCGAAAATATTTTTGATATTTTGGAAGCACATGCTCAAGTGTAAGATTGAGAAGAAACAATTGAAATCTTGCAAACTGCTTGCATACGCGTGTGGACCAATCCGCGTTGTTAGGGCTCAAACTGTTTTGAATATCAATGCTAGCCTTGTGGGTGCATCATTAATTTTAATGAGAAGTTAAAAATATATGCACTAAATAGTAATAGTTTTGGAATATAATCATTATTATTATAAAGCTGATTTCCTCATTAACAAAGACAAAACGATTTCCTTCGTTTAGTTTAATTTAGAAATGTTGAATCAACATAATTTCATAATTAAAACCTAATTAATAATGTATCGATATTGTTAACAAGTATTCATAATCGGACTATTTAAGAAACTTCCTCCATGCACCCCGAACCGTCGTCCTGCTTTCAATAGCTCCGCCGCACAAGTAGACCTTCAGATGCCGTTTAAAACCTCTAGAGTAGGCGTATCTTCGATTGCAAACCTTGCAAACGAATTCGGAACCATGGACTTCCTTGTGGAGATATCTAGACTGAGGGGTAGAGTACTTTTTGGGGCAGAAGGGGCAATGGTAAAGGCCATCTGGTTGTCGTTTCATTTTATCCGGGTCCAGAGGCGATACAACATGTTGCTTTCGATTGCCAACATAACACGACTCTTCTTCATCTGACGTTTCAAGCTCCATATGTTGATTAGAGGTGTAATCCCATGTCTTTGATGCTGATACACGAGTGCGCGTTGACCTTCTTAAACCAATCGAGTTGGTTGAGGAGCCAGGCTCCTGTTCGTTGTTGCTCTCCTCTGAATCAATCGGAAAGACCTCTTCCTCCTCCTCCTCAAACAATGAATCTAAAACAGAAGATTCCAATATCAAATGAAATACTGGAGGTGACTACACTACAAATTGATACTTAGTGACTGAAACTCACCATTAACACTTTCTGCATCACTCATCCCTTCGCCAATTTCACCCTGGTTCCGACCACTTGCACCGGAAACCACGCTCGGCTCTGGTGAATTGTCCATAGTTTCCCCCTCATCTTTAACTTCAACGCTAGAAGATGGGCCACCTCCCGTTGACTCCACATTTTCTTGCAGATCAGAAAAATCTCCATTCAAATGGTACAGCTGGTGTTGATTCCCTCCTGCAGCTGTAATGGAAACACGTGGCTTTAGAACCTTATTGAATAATTTATCAACTAAACAATAGCTTATCTTACTAGTTACCTCTCATCATTATCAGGGCTTCCAATCTAGTCTGTCCCCAAATGGAATTCAGCCCTTCCCCTTCCTCCTGCCTTGTTTCATAGATTCGATTCCTCAAGCCAGAGGATAAGCGCGCTAGTTCGTCAGTCAACCAGAAAACTTCTTCAACTTCCTCCTCACATGATGAGCAAACTTGAACCTGAAGTTGGGGATGGAGGAGACCGTCCCTTTGGAGCCTTTCTCCACCAAGCTGAGTCACCTTGACGCTGCTCAATTCCAGAACATTTCGGAGAATAAAGTTGACCTTCTGTTGCTCCTTAATGGTGTCCACACTCTTGAATGGGATTGTGCTGGCACAAAACACACAATGGGATGACGAAGACATGGTTTCTCTTCGGGCTTTTTTCGAAACTTATCGGTTCCTATTTTGTTTTCGAATTGCTAAGTTTTTGTTTCGCAAAATACAAACAAAACTAGCATGCACGGATGAAACGGGGTGCACAGAACCCAACTGCGCAACAATCTACGACACAAGAAATTCATGAACGACGTCTAAATGACAAGAACTTTTTAAGGCTATTTGATATTATATACATATTACCTAGATAGAGGAACTTGAGTTTTAGAATGTAGTCGAGGTGTTCGAAACTGTTGGGAGAGAGCTTTGAAATGAAAGAATACCTAGTGAACCAGCTGGGGCAAACCTTAGAATTTCAGATTGCCCCTTTAAAAATTAAGGCGAAAATGAAGAGATAGCTGAAAAGTTTGTAATTTTTTGTTTTCCCATATTAACTTATTTAAAGTGAATGTTCATAAAACAATTATCAAGTGCCCTTATTGAATTGCTAAATATTAAACAGTTAAATTTCAATCCGAATTGTTATACTGTAATGACAAATTTGGGACTCTCATACACAGAAATCAATGTCCCAAGAGGTTCACTAATCACACTTTAGTCTGCTCATCTTATTTTATCTAACAATTTAATGGCTAATTATGTTGTACAAAATGCAAAGTGTAACATTCGTTGATATTTAGCATCACTTCCAAGAGAAGTAGACTAATAGTTAACACATTGAGTTTGTATCATAGTCTGGTCAGAGGAGTTGCAAATAAACCTTCTAAGCTTTAAAATTCAAAGTAGCACGAAATAGTATACAAGAAAGATGGAAATCAAGCCTTGTATGAACAAATTTATGAAGTGTTAGTATAATAAAAATTTGAGAATGTAGAGAGATACAAGTCACATCCCTGTTTTACATTCCTTTCTGCTGAGGTCAGAAAAGCCACTTTGAAGTGATACAATTTGTATCATACAAACATGTATGATTGCACAATTCTTTGTTTCCACATTCCATATCATTTTCATGAAAAGTCATCCATTTTCATATCATCAACTATGCTTGTCCCAAGTAAATAATAGTAAGTTTGAATGTGAAATGGGTTAAGGTTTTATATATCTTTCAAGTTTACCCCTACACGCTTTCAAACTATCGTAGTTTATGACAGGTGAAAGTATGATACAACAAAAGTTAATTATTTTGTACTTTCAAAAAGGTCCAATATCAATATCTCTGCCGATTCTGGTCTCCAAATGCCAATACATGAGAATGTAGCATCATCAAAATTGCCTAATCTTAGATAAAAACCATTCAATCAAAAATCTATATACCCAATTTCTACACAAGGTGACATTTCACGTTCAATTTCCTTCAAGTTTCCATTCCAATACATGTATAGCGCCTCGTTAATTTGCAACTGAACCTATCCATCTTAACGTTGCTTGGAACCTGTTTGACTACGTTACGTCGTGAGCAATACAGTTCACTGAAAAGTATTCCTTGTATCTCAATTCATATCTTTAAAAAATAGCACGTAGGTATATGTTGTCAAATTCAGTTTGTAACAAAAAAAGAGTAGCAGACAAGTTTGATTTACTTCAAACTAGCCAAACCTGCAAACCAGTCTGGACAAGAAGTTTACCTAACAATAAAAATTCATACTCCATCAATCAATGACGTCAACCGGTCGCTAACCACAATATCTCAAATGGACAAATTTGCGTTGGTTTGTTCTTTGTTTTTTACAGCATCTTACTTCGAAATGGAAAAAACCTGTTTGTATCGCATTTTTGCGTATATGTAAAGCTTGGCTCAGTTTACATTTGTTACTCTTCATAAAACTTATGCTGGTTCCGTACACAAACCCCATTACAGGATTGAGTTTCCATCCTATAAGAAGTTTTACGAACATATTTCTTTGTCAAAAAGAGTAATAAATTTGATAAAGATTTTTAATTCACATGTGAATAAGTGACAATGAAATTTTTTATCAAGTTTTTAGTGTATTTTGTTCCCGGGATATTTTTATTTCCTGCAGTAGTCACCAGCGATATTCAAAGGGCAACTGATCATGCCTTCATTCCAACTCATTATAATATCGAATTACAACCGATTCTGGACGACAATGATGATGCGGGACAAGCTGAAACTGCACCAGGAAAAGTTACAATTTCTGGTGTGATACAAAAAGCCACCATGAATGTTATACTCGATGCTTCCTCGCAATATTTAAATATCAACCAAAGTTCCATTCAGGTAAACTTATCTTTATGTGTATGCAAAATTAGTTTTATTGTTTTTAAAGGAAAGTTTGTCTAACTATTTCACAGGTTATTGGCAACAGCAAATCAATTCCAGTACAATCTATATCCCATGAAAACAACAAGCTCAAAATTCAACTAAAGAAGGAAGCAGTTTTTGGTGACAAGCTTGAAATCTCAGTAGTGTTTATGAAATTGAAGGCATATAGTGAATCTTTTTACAGTAATATGTTTCAATTTGCAAATTATGGTGGCAGACCCTCCACAGATCGTCTCGCATATCTTGATGTATACGGAGGTAAAATAAAATTTGTTCATTCACTGCTGATATTTTTTATTTTATGATATAAACAGTGTTCTGAAAAAAAATCCATAGGATTCTACTTTGACTTTGGATATCTTCCCATTTCAGAAACGTTTTGTGGTACAGTTTATCCTTGTGTCGATAATGTACGTCATTCAAATTTTAATTAAAAATGCCAATTATGAGAAAGAATGATTTTGAAAACAATAATATTCAGGTTAACCTTAAAGCTACTTATGAGCTCTCCATAATTCGAAAGCCTAAGTATGTCAGTACGAGCAACACAAAATTAGCTAGCTCACTTTCACAGTAAGTCATTAGCAAAATTTTAAAATTTACATAATAAAATTTTAAATAACTTTTATAACATATGTAACAAAAATATTTTATTGGTTTTCAATAGTTCTACACTGAAAGGATGGATAGTTGACAAGTTCTTCAAAACCAGAGCAATACCAGCCTACCTCTTTTCTTTTGTAGTGGGAGATTTTGGCTTTGTGGAAGAGAAATTTGGAATTGACAACAAAACGGTGAGAGTTTACGGTCCACGGTGGGAAATCGGAAAATCTCAATACGGCTACGTTGCTAAAGTCGCATCAAAGTTGTTAACATTTTATGAAAACTATTTCAACACCTCTGCAAATGTCGAGAAAATGGATTTTCTCATTGCCCCGGTTTACCGGTTTTGGCAACCAACTTGGTAAAATTCTATAAATCTGTAAAATACTCCATACTAAATTATTAAAATTGTAAATTAATGATGATGATTGTATTAGGGGATCAAGCTATATTTGGTCTCTCGATCATCATCAGCATTTTCCGATAATTCCCCAGCAAAATAGTACGGTTACTTATAACGTCGCAGAAAAACTCGGTAAAATTTCACTCGTCCAATTCAAGATAACATGTATTATTTTATATTATTTTTAAAAATTATAATATGTTTCAGCTTATTTTTTGGCACTTCAATGGATTGGTGAATTGAGAAACACTGAAGATTTTAAATACAAATATCCACTCGCAATGTACCTTACCTATTATCAAGGGATGCCTAGCATAGATGCCCGATTCAGAGATCTGCTCATCCCCAATACGAAATTAAAATATTCAGCAAGTTTTGGCAGGGGATCATTTTTTAATTTTTTGGAGGAATTTTATTCACCTGAAGTGCTACAACAGGGTCTTCAAGCCTACGTAAACGGTGAACATTCGACTCTAAATCTTCCTGATGTCCTGGAAAAATCAGATGGATTCGACTTAAGCCGTGATGGTTTTAACCTTTCAACCCTATTGAAAAGTGGATTTAATATTCCAGATTGTGTTGTTCCAGTAGTTACCGTGAAAATTCACAACGAGACACATATCGCGTTGTCACAAAATAAACTCAGAGATTTTGGTTGCGAGGAAATTTGCAGTGATGATGATTATATTGTTATGAACGTCGGACATGGGAATAAAGAGTGGGAGTATCGTCTGCTGCTGAAGCCAAATGAAACCCGTTTATATGGATATGGAAATACGTCCTCAGATATTGTGGTGATTGATCCACACGCTAAAGGTTATTTCAGAGTAAATTACGATACTTCGTTGCGTAATAAAATTCAGCATGCGCTGGCAAAAGAAGATAAGTTTTTTCTTGAACCTGTGGCCCGAGGTCGTTGGCTTGCAGATTATCTTTACTTCATGCAACGAGGTAAATAATTTTAGCATAATCGTACATATAAACAAATATTATAAACAGGTTTTTAATTGAAAAATAATTGTAAATTTAGGTTTCTATGAAAATGACACGGAGAAAAGTGCAGCCCCTTATTTAAAATTTAAAAAGGAAACTAACCTAGCCGTTCAGTGGAGCTTTTTGAAAGAGTTTGAGAATTTCAATGGCCAATTTTGCCACTTGTCAGTTAATGTAAGTTAATTAAAAATATTCCGAATATTTGAGCAATTCAATACGAATACATATGGTTATTTTCCTTTGTCTAAGAGTAATTACAGTAAGCAACTTGACGAGTTGCTGTACAACCTCGAAAAAGAAGGCCCATCCGAGTTCTCTCAGTATTTGAAGGTTACCTGGCTATTTAAAGCTTCTTGCAAAAGTCATTCTAAATATTGTGGTGATGTTGCGCGTGAAGTTTTTAGAAAATGGTATGAAACTCCAACTGTTGGATTGAAGCATTTTTCCGACGACTTCCTTGGAATATACACTGATGATATGGAATGTTACGTTGTTGCTTATGGGGGACCAACAACCTTTGACTTTGTACTAGAAAAATATAAAATGCGCCGGGAGCCCGTTCATCTGAAAAGCCTGGGCTGTGCCACTAATGAGTCGGTTGATAAACTGCTGGATTTGTTGGTGGTAGAAAATAGCACGGAAAATGTGTTCACTCCCAAAAATCGGCGACAGCTCTTGCTAAAATTGATTGAAACCAACAGAGGACGAGTTTCTAAACTGTTGCCGTTCCTTACAAAATATTTCGATAAAGTTGTTGAAGGTGGGGATGTAAAGATTGTGATGGATGTCTTGAGTAAGTTGAGTCAGTATTATTGTACTCCTGAGCAACTGGAGGAGGTAAGCAATCTGCGTTTCAATTAGCCCCATTTCTGAATTCTTACATTTTTGCAAGCATACGATTTTTATAAATTGCAGATTCAAGAATTTGCCCAATTCCACAAGGAGAAAATTCTGGATTTATGGAACGTCACTTTGGAGCATACATACTCAAAAATCAAGAAGAACATTGAATGGATGAATGGCACCGGAAATGAAATTTTAAGTTGGCTGCAGTAACCACGCTTTTCATCGAGCAAAATCCAGTAAAGTTTCTTACAGAAATTTTTATTGAATTTACATTGTAAATAATAGCTAACAAATAGGAGGAAATGAAAGTTTTCTTCACGAATTTGAATTCAAATTATCACAAGTAGAACACTATATCAATGATTTAAATGTTTAAGTTGACAGCTCATCAGTTTAAATTAAAAACGATAACAAGATGGTTACGATAATCCTATTTTTTGTCATTTACATTGACCTTTTATTATCAATGGTACAAGTAATATTTTGTTAAATGTTCAGTTGATTTTGGCTGTGCCTGTGTTTAGTTGACCAAATAAACTACAGCATTTTAAAAAATGTGGAACTTAATCCTCATTTCAAGTAGTTGTATTTCATTAACCTTTGGTTTACTCCCTGACATAAAAACATTTGTTGGCATAGTTTCGGCAAAAACAATATACTACGCAGGAGATTTCCAGAATTCAAACCTAAGTTATTGGCACCCAAACTACTTCAGTTATGAGCATCCTTCAGTTATTGCCAATGCAACGAAAACTTTGTATAAACTGCAGTACTACCCTGATGTTCTAGAAATAAAATTCAAAGCCCTGAGTAGTGCAAGATACAAACTGCCGTTGGATTCCCGCCACCTGCTTATTCTCTTTGTTGATGACCTCTTCGCCAAACCGAGTGCATGGGGATCGCAACCAAAAACCAGATGGGAACCCACATTCGAACTTCTCGAACATCAATTCGTCCTTATTATATCATCAAAAATGTCATCCCAAAAATTGTTTTCCCGCCCATCGTGTTATTCTCCGTCAGAATATTGCCAAGGGTTTCTTCAATCTTTAGCCACAGCTGCATCCATGCCATTCTTTAAATTCAGTCATGATCTCCCTATTCAAACAGTTTGTATTCATTGCAAAAATCTAGTGGCGGAAAATATTTCAAACTTGAATCAAATCAAAACTCCCGCTGAATTGGTGAGTTTATGGTCACATGGGAATTCAGTAGGATTCAATGGTTTGGCTACAATCATGCAGTATGTTTCTGAGCACGGAGATGATCCATTTATTACGTCATCTGTTTATGATTCAGAAATACAGAGGTCAAGGTTTCCATGGCGAGTTAAAGTTTCCAGGGGAGAGATTCGTGAGAAACACGGATTAAGAACTTATGCACTCCTTGGAATGCTTCAGCATAGATTCAACTTTACCTCAAAAATTAGTAATCATTATCTTTTTACGAATTTTCGTTTTGAGATGAGATCGTATGTTTTTGGAAACGTGAGTTATGTGAGCAGCCACCAGCTAGGACAAATTTTTGATCCTCAACGAGGTCTTTTTGGTCCATTTTGGCGTTACTATCTACACTTTATACCAGGCTCTGTGGATGATTTTGAAAATCAGGAGGGGTTAGAAGCCCTCGTATTTTATTCGAAAACGAAGCATTTTTCTTTGCACAATACACAGTTGTACTTGTTTCAAAACAGGTGGAAATGGCTACCTTTATTATTAATTGCAGGGTTGTTTATTATCCACATTCTGAAGTGCAATTTGCTACAACAGCAAATCAATTTGGTTATTTTACCTAAGTTGTCAACATTTTTGATAAAAATGTTTTTAATGCTATTAATTAGCGTCCTGTATTTTGTATACAAATATGGAATGTTCATATATTTAATAGCAGGCCCGCAAAATATCCAAACGGTTATCGAAAATGAAGGTACAGATATTGCTGCTCTTGATATCTTTCGAAACTACATAAGCTACGTGAGCTACTATCAACCGATTCGGATTCTTGCCCAGAAAACAGATTTCGATGTTATATTCGGAGTAACAATCAATGACTCAATTGTTTTCCAACCACCGGAAAAAACAGCCTTACCTTATAGACATTTGGGAAAATTTAGAATTAACAATACGGCTGATAATCTCGCATATATTGACAAAGTTTTGAAAATGGTAACCGACGGAGAATGGGAAAGCTATGTAGACAAAACGTTTGTCCATAAAAAGTCATTGGCTTTTGCTAACCAGTGGCTTGTCACGAGGTCATGCTTTTCTAAGCAATTAGCAAAGGCAATTACCATGTTATTTACTTCAGGGATCTATCAACGTTGGGGAAAGTTGGATGTCAAATCAAGGCGATTAGTGAGATGGATGGCTTTAGAAAAAAGCTTGGAAAAATTTAATTTGACAGAAAAAATTAAATTACTCAACTCAACAAGGAAATCGTTGATGTACAAGAGTTTGGTTGAATTTGGAGACTTCAATAGAAAAATTAATACCACGGCAAATCAGCCACTTGGTGAAAAAACTTTGCCAATTAAAACAAAAATCATTATTTTTAAGGGACTCGCCATTTTTGTAGGAGTGTCAATTATTACATTTGTTGGTGAAGTTTACGAAGTGGCTCTAAGCTACATATTGGCCACAACATTTATTATGTTGGTGGCAGGCAGAAAAGGAATTGACGGTTTCAATACTGATTTTGCTGCGGGAATATTTGAGTTATAAAGGTTAACACCTTTTGACGAATTACAAACTATGGTTTACATTGGTATTATTATAAGCGTGGGGATCTATAATATGGTTCTATTTTCTTCTGGCTTAAATACACTTCCGATGTTTCCCAATATTAAAAAAACTCTCGATATAATTCGACCAAGAACCGTTCACTTCTTTGGAAACTTTAGGAACAGTTTCGTTAATGATTCCATGTCAGCGATTGAAACCTGTTATCCCACTACAGTTAATAATTTTAAGGTCTCATTTTTGAAGCCAGTTGTTCAC
The DNA here is from genome assembly GCA_001718145.1 of Orchesella cincta. Lineage (NCBI taxonomy): Eukaryota > Metazoa > Arthropoda > Collembola > Entomobryomorpha > Orchesellidae > Orchesella > Orchesella cincta. The sequence goes on along the minus strand of LJIJ01000624.1, from coordinate 4,050 downwards.
AACACTAGCCTAGCAACTCTTAGTTTTAATAGTTATTCCTTGAGTCGTTGCCAGGTCGATATCAACCACCTGGAATACAGCGAAGCTATGATATTATTTCTAGACTACCAAGACATAGAGCACAAAACTACAATATGGCCTCAAATATTTTCAGAAAGTGTTGCTAAATGGTACTCCTACATTATTCTCGTCTCAATATTCCGACCGTTCTCAAAAGTTCTCGAGGGAAATTGCAAACCGGGCTTGACCTGGAGGCAACAACTATCTTGTACCGGCTTCGTTCATTCATATTTAAGACAAACGTCCGCCAAAATATTTATTGCCGATGCAGCTGGGAATTTTGAAGTCGTGTGCCAAACCTGTCTCTCAAAAGAATCTTTACCAAAGTCAATTCCGATATTAGATTTTGCATCACAGAATAAAGTTTGGAAAAGCGTCAATTCGAATTTTCACGGAGTTTCTATAAATTCTTTATTAGAATTCCAGTTCTACTCAACCCACAGTCCTTCCAAGAAATGTTCTATGTTGACCGTTTTATCTAGTCACAAAAGTAAGGAGGGTTGGCGTGCTCCATGCGTCATTAATGTCATAATAGAAAAGTTGAACTTTTCTTGGGGAGTAGATAAAGAAAGCGGCAACTTATTACCTCCGATCGATTACTTTCTAATCGAAGGGGATATTTCGTTAGAGAAGCCGATTCAGAAAGGTCCATTGAAACCACGAATTTATATTCCAGCCGGTTTGGACCCAACAACCAACCCACTGTCTTATATATTGCTAGTCCAGGACGTTGTGCAACCAGTGACAGTATTATTGAAACCCTTTGATGTTTTAACTTGGATAATTGTTTTTCACGCTGCTGGCATTGTCATGGTTATCTTGATAATGAAAAAAGTTGGTAAAAGAACCAGCTTACTGTGGACATTTTCAACGCTTCTCGAGCAAAACATCGAATTGAGCTCCAAAACGGTTACAATATCCTTCACGTCAATTGTTTGGGTTTGGAGTTGCTTTTTAATTAGAAATGAGTACACTACAAGTATTTATTCACTGCTTACTGCTGGACCGACTGTAAATGCTTCGTCGGCAACTTTACAGGACATTTTTGCAATGGATATTCCAATATTTCACTTATTTCGTTATGATAAATTTTCTTATCCGTCTCAACCACATTATGGAAGCCCGGATGGGCTCAGAAAAATGTTTTTAAAGCCGTCTAAAAATTTCACACTGCCTGCACATGAAAGTATTTATGCAAATCAAACAGCTATCACTGTCTTTTGGCCGAATCAAATTGCCGGGCTGATGGTTTCCCTTCCAGTTACATCATTTGTGTCCAAGTTGGTTTCCATACTGAATCCTAAGAAGTGGCCCGAGTGGCAGTATATAGTGAGAAACGACCAAAGCATGTAACCGTAGAGGATTTCCGTTGTCCAGACGTTTTTCTTCTAATTAATACGGAGGACACTCTAGCAATGACGTCGCGATTGGTTAGAGTTTTCTCTTTGAAGGAAAAAACGAGAAAAGTTTTACAAAATAAGGAGGAGCGGAGAATCCCAATTCCACATTATTTGCAAAAGCTGTGGTCCATTCGCAGAATATATTTTGGTAAAAAAGTAGCCGAAATAATCTCCACCATTTATGAGTCAGGTTTATACCTCCTATTGGCACAGGATTGATGCGTTGTTAGGGTAGACTAAGATTTGAAAAGGTTAAAAAGCCAGTTTGCCTGAAGAATTATAGAAAATACATTGCCTATATCTTCGGTTAGAAGAACAGAACGATAAATATGAATATCCTGATATTGCCTAGGAAGGGGGGAAGATGAAAGTGATGGTGCGGGGGCGTTTTTAGACAAGATCATTTACGGTAGAAAATTCATGAATGATGAAAAAGATGATGAAGCACGAAGCAATGAAGAAATATTTGTTATAGAATTGACAGCTCTTCTTCCAATGTTTCTAGTTTTGGTGTTTATTTGTCCAGTTACTGTGATTGTGTTTATTTTAGAGTTGCATGAAAAAATTTCCAATTATTTTGATAGAGTAATGACGTATGTTTTCATCGTATTTTATTGGACAAGAAAAACTATCCAGTTTTACTATGAGAGGGTATCTCAACATAACCTCTATGCAAGCACTGATAAAGAAACATCGGGGTAGCAAAACAAAATTTACGAAACAAATTGAAGGCAATTTGTTTGAAGGCGCGGGTCTGGCAAAATAATTGCTCATTTAAAATGGCGATTAAGAATATATGAAGGCAAATATGGAGTTGTAAATATTTCTAATAATATTCACTATTAGCATTTATATAGTGATAGTTGTATTTGTGTATCAATGTCCAAGTATTGTATTGTAGTTGTTAATCGTCATTGTATAAGAATGGTAAAAAATAAATGTGGTTATATCAAAATTAATTTTGTCATATGTTTGTTTGCCGCAGATAATTTTAGCATTATTTGCAACCGTCATCTTTCAAATTAAATTCTGGCATGGTACATTATACACCGGTAAACCAGAAACTTTTTATTCAACTTGAACCTTGCACTCCACATTAATCACATACATACGCAACGCAACCTCAATAAATTTAGGAAATACGATTTGCGTGTCTTCTGTAGCACACATTCTTCATAAAGACGTGGAGGTTGTGCTCTTCTTTCAAAATTTGTCAACTATATTTGTTTAGGGAGCAGATCGTAAATGCCAGCTGTCAAACATTATCAGAGGTATTAAGCCAGACATGTTTTTGAAGCATGTTGGCGCGCACATGTTTTTTGAAGCATGTTGAGCCAACATATTTTGAAATACTGTGAGGGCAATCATATTTTGAAATACTGTTGAGCCAACATATTTTGAAATACTGTTGAGCCAACATATTTGAAAATACTGGTTGAGCCAACATATTTTGAAATACTGTTGAGCCAACTTTGAAATACTGTTGAGCGCCAACATATTTTGAAATACTGTTGAGGATTTTGAAATACTGTTGAGCCAACATATTTTGAAATACTGTTGAGCCAACATATTTTGAAATACTGTTGAGCCAAAATAATTTGAAATACTGTTGAGCAACATATTTTGATATACATATTTGAAATACTGTTGAGCCAACATATTTTGAAATAACTGTTGAGCCAACTGTGTGAGCCAACATATTTTGAAATACTGTTGAGCCAACATATTTTTGAAATACAGCCAACATATTTTGAAATACTGTTGAGCCAACATATTTTGAAATACTGTTGAGCCAACATATTTTGAAATACTGTTGAGCCAACATATTTTGAAATACTGTTGAGCCAACATATTTTGACTGTTGAGCAACATATTTTGAAATACTGTTGAGGCCAACATATTTTTGAAATACTGTTGAGCCAACATAATTTTGAATACTGTTGAGCAACATATTTTGAAATACTGTTGAGCCAACATATTTTGAAATACTGTTTGAGCCAACATATTTTAATACTGTTGAGCCAACATATTTTGAAATACTGTTGAACCAACATATTTTGAAATACTGTTGAGCCAACATATTTTGAAATACTGTTGAGCCAACATATTTTGAAATACTGTTGAGCCAACATATTTTGAAATACTGTTGCCAACATATTTTGAAATACTGTTGAGCCAACATATTTGAAATACTGTTGAGCAACATATTTTGGAAATACTGTTGAGCCAACCAACATATTTTGAAATACTGTTGAGCAACATATTTTAATACTGTTGAGCCAACATACTTTGAAATACTGTTGAGCCAACATATTTTGAAATACTGTTGAGCCAACATATTTTGAAATACTGTTGAGCCAACATATTTTAATACTGTTGAGCCAACATATTTTGAAATACTGTTGAGCCAACATATTTTGAAATACTGTTGAGCCAACATATTTTGAAATACTGTTGAGCCAACATATTTTGAAATACTGTTGAGACAACATATTTTGAAATACTGTTGAGCCAACATATTTTGAAATACTGTGAGGATTTAAATACTGTTGAGCCAACATATTTTGAAATACTGTTGAGCCAAACATAT